>RJWJ010023777.1:0-25379 GCA_004363605.1 Indri indri | reverse complement strand
GAGCACAAATTGATTGTCTCATCATTTCTGTGGGCTGAGATCCAGGCACAGCTTGTCTGGGTCCTCTGCTTTCTGGATGTCTCACAAGGCTGCAATCAAGGTGTCTGCCAGAGCTGGGATCTTATATGAAGGCTCAACTGGAGAGAGACCTGCTTTCAAGCTGATGAGGTTGTTGGCAGGATTCATTACCTTGTTGGCGCTCACCGTTGCTTGCCACTTGGGCCTCTTCAACATGTGAAGTTTTCAGCTTAAAGCCAGCAAAGGAGAGGGTCTGCTAGCAGGATAAAAGCCCCTATCTTATGTAACCTAATCATAAAAGTGACATCCATCCCCTTTGCTGTTCTCTATTGGTTAGAAGTAAATCGCAAGTCGCATCCATACTCCAGGAAAGGGCATGAATACCAGAAAGCTGGGATCATTAAAGTCCATCTTAGAATTGGCCTCCTACAGGCAGCATTTCCCAAACGGTGCCTCTGAAACACTACTGTGCCTCAAGACATTAACTGATGCTCTAGAACAGCGGTCATCAGCCTTTTGTGGCACCAGGGACTGGTTTCATGGACAACAGTTTTTCCATGGACGGAGGTAGGGCATGGGGCGGGGGGTGGGGCGCGCAGCAGAGCTCTCTGGCCTGGTCCCTACCAGGTCACGGACTGGTACCAGTCCACGGCACAGGGGTTGGGGACCACAGCTCTAGAAAACAAAGTAAATCGAAACAATGCCAGTAATTGTTTTTCATCTAAATGTTTGTAGAAAGAGAAATCTAAAATATACTTTTATAGAATGGCCCCAAATCTGCCACACCCACGAAGACTTTCCTTGAAAGATTATCGCTTGATGTAAGAATGCAAAATGTTCCCCCTCTATGGTGATGCACAAGCAGCATTGATTTCAGGTTGATCCGTGTCATTTATTCAGTGACCACTGCTCTCTGTTATGAATCTTGTCTTACAATTTCAACATAAATGAATATTTAATGTTTCTTTTATATTAAATATTTATGCTACACAAACTTATGCTCTACAGATCTGTGACTCAAAGAAGGACGTTTTCAAACAACAACAAAAAAGAGTGTTGAGATTCTCAAACTGTGTCGCAATCGAGCAAAAGTTGGAACACATCACAACGAAGGTTAAAGCTTTGCTTTCCAAAAATGCCTGGGAGGAAGCTGTCCACAATAAAACAGTAAATGATTCTGGAATGATCTAAGTCAATAGTGCCAAGATTTTGCAAAACATGTCATTTGGATTCTTCCTTTCCCTGTAACACACCTCTACAACATGGGATTTTTCATAGATTATTTTGCAATGAAAGGAAAATGTAGAATAGATTTAATGCTGCATTTCACATTTGGATTTTGACTCAACAATTAAGAAGACCTATGAAAAAAAGACACAAAACACTGTTTTCATTGAAAATGCTTGTATTTTTTGATGTCACATTTTGTATTAACATGTAAAATAAAGTTTTCATATGTTTTCTATTAAAATATTTTACTCTTCTAATTTTTGTGTGATAATTTTATGAACTGGACAACAAATATTAAACCTTAAATAATAAATTCTTTCCCTTGTAATACCTTCAAAGAATATTCTTATCTTCTTTTTCCTTCTTTCCTTCTTTCTTTCTTTCTTTCTTTTTTTTTTTTTTTAGGGAAAGGGTCTTGCTCTATTTATTGTCCAGGCTGTAGTGCAATGACGTCATCATAGCTCAGTGTGGCCGGAAATGCCTGGCCTCAAGTGATCCTCCCACTTCAGCCTCTCAAATAGCTAGTACTGTAGGCATGTTCCACTACACCCAGCTAATTTTTTAATATTTTGTACAGACGAGGTCTTGCTATATTGCTCAGGCTGATCTCAAACTCCTGGCCTCAAGCAATCCTCCTGCCTCAGCCTCCTAAACTGCTAGAAAAATTGACATGATCCACTATACCTGGCCAAGAATATGCTATGTTTTAGATTTAGCTCCTTGTACCTTGTGGTGCTGATGAGATAAAAAGGTGAATTAAAGACTGAGAGAAACTCTGAAAAGGTCAATGAGCTCACAGAAAAAGATTCCAAGGAAAAGAACAACACAGACATTTAGAGGCAGAGAGAGAGGTCATCGGGCTTCTCTAGTTGTCCTAGAGAAATGGATAAATGGGCTAGGGGATTTTGGAATATTGTTCCATTTCACTCTATACATCCCCTGCCATTTAAGCACGTTATATTGGAGGTGCTTATTTAATTGCTCATCTCGTCCACCAGACCACAAACTCCATGAGGGCAGGGACCCTGTCCATCTTGTTTCCTACTGTGGCCCCAAGATGCCCCGGCAGAGCTTATTTTGGCTGGGAAATGGGGTGAGGAAGGAGCAGGGCATGTGTAGTCAAGAAGAGACTAGAAAGGAAAGTTCGATGTTTGGCTCCCACAACTTCAGATGTCTACCCTTCAGCAATGAATCCAGTTTCCTTCCTGTTTCTTTATGCTCCACTGAAACCTAATCTCGACCTATGCTTGTGCTTTGATGGCAGCTCTTTCTCCCTGGAGGAACGCCGAGCTTCTGAGTCAGAGGGATGCTCTGTGGCATCTCAAAGACACCCCTCAGCATTGAACACCAACTCTCGAAAGTGGGGACATAGCTGGGCCATGCAGTCAAACTATGTTTAACTTTACATCCCTCACCTTAGTATGCTGCCTATCAGAAAGAAAAAGTTTGAACAATACATGTTTTTTACTTATATAAAATAAATTATTTTTACCTTAAGAACTTTTCTGATAATTTCTTGACCAACCTCCAAATAATAGTAACATGCTGGCATATTACAAATTGAGGGGTTTTTTTTGTTTTTTTTTTTTTGTTTTTTTTTTTGAGACAGGGTCTTGCTCTGTCACCCAAGCTAGAGTACAGTGGCATCATCATAGCTCACTGTAATTTCAAGTTCCTGGGCTCAAGTGATCCTCCTGCCTCAACCTCCTGAGTAGCTAGGACTACAAGCATGTGTTACCATGCCAGACTGATTTTTCTATTTTGCATAGAGACAGGTCTCACTCTTGCTCAGGGTAGTCTCGAACTCCCGACCTCCAGCCTTGGCCTTCCAGAGTGCTAGGATTACAGGTGTGAGCCACTGCACCTGGCCTACAAATTGGGTTTGAAATCCTTTTCCTTGGCTGGGCACGGTGGCTCATGCCTGTAATCCTAGCACTCTGGGAGGCCGAGCTGGAGGATTTCTTGAGATCAGGAGCTCGAGACCAGCCTGAGCAAGAGCAAGACCCCGTTTCTACTAAAAATAGAAAGAAATTGGCCAAACAATTAAAAATGGAAAAAATTACCCGGGCATGGTGGTGTGTGCCTGTAGTTCCAGCTACCCAGGAGGCTGAGGCAGGAGGATCACTTGAGCCCAGGAGTTTGAGGTTGCTGTGAGCTAGGCTGACGCCACGGCACTCTAGCCCAGGCAAGAGAGTGAGACTCTGTCTCAAAAAGAAAAGAAATCCTTTTCCTTGATCTGCATATTATGCATTTTGGAGAGGAGAATAATTAATTAACCCAGAATTGATTGAATAACTAGTAATAGCCATGTCCTGGAGTTATGTAAATAAGAAACTATCTCTCCAATATGCCCACAGGAGGAAATATATAAATCGATACTATATATTCCTGTGATAAGGAGTGATGCAAAGGGCATGATCACCACTCACACCGAAAGGCATGGCGTTGAAATGGTGAGTGGTGGGGTAAGGCTCACCGAGGAGGTGATGGTTCATACCAGGGAAAATTGTTTCCCTTTTCCCTTTCCCTCTTTTCCCCTATTGCCTGATTATTGCTCTTCACCCAGGCTTTCTGGGACCACGTCCCCAATTACCACACCAACGTAGTAATTAGGTAAAAAGTCACCATAATGAAAGGATTCTGGGCATAGAAGCCCAGAGTTTGAAGAAAGGGAGCTAGCCCCTCCTCACCTCCCTCCTGACTTGTTGGCCCATTTGGCTGGGGACATCTTCTCCAATAAATAGGTGGCTGGGTGGTAACCTGGATTGTTCCTAGATACCCAAGGACTCCCCACCCCACCCCAGGAATGAATGTCCAGAACAGACAGAGCACATAACTGTTAATAGAAAAGATTTGCAGAAAGACCTGGAGGCAGAGACCAAACGATGGAGAACTCAGCGTACGTGGAAAGGGAAGCCCACACAAATTACAGGAGGAGAAATGTGCTGGGGCAAGCACCATTTGTCCTAAACTTCTTCGCTGATTCTTTGAAACTTGGCATCTTAATGGAAAATTACAATAAACACTTGGGGGTAGTGAAGTAGAATTCAATGATGCAGTTTTTCTTCTTAGGCACCTCGGAGTCAGTACCCGAGGGCTCGTAAAGAGAACAGATTACCCTTTGAGTATTGAATAGGAAAATTTGGATTTTGTAAGTAGGCATAAGCCTGATCGTCGGTAGTAGTTTTCTTTTTCATTCGTTAGTTCGCTTGTACGACAAAAATATGTATTAATAGAATCCTTACTGCATACTATGTACTTTGGATCCAAAATACAAATAAGACAGGATCAGTGTAAAAATGGGGACAGCCTAGTACAGTACAATGATTAGAGTACAGTGTATTAAAGAACAATGTAAACGTCGCAAAGAGCAGGGACTCTATTTGCTGTTTGGAATTTCATCCTTAACACTTAATGCAACACCTGACGTATAGTAGGTGCTCATTCTATAGGTGCTAAATGATGTGAATATGCATCAAATGCCTAGTGTGCTATAGCGTGGAAGCAGGACACGTAATCAGACAGGCCTGGGGTGATGAGGACAGTCCAGCTGAGGCTGGTGTGCATCCTTAGGGTGACAGCGTTCCGCCTGCTGGTTTGATTTCCGCTGCAATGCTCAGCTGCTTGATTACAAACGGGATCATCAGATGATTTGGATGATAAGATATAAGTTTCAGAAGGCAAAATATACAGGAGTAGGAAGGCAAAGAGCCCTCCCGGAGAGTGATTAAAAGAATTAACCGTAAAATCTAGGATGGATAGGGAAGGCAATGAAGAACTCCAAGGGGATGAAAACAGAGCGGCCAAAGCCCCAGAGGTCTCAACGAAGTTTAGAGACTGGACAGTGGGGATAAGAATGAGGAAATGGGACAAAGAGGAGACTATTGAGGTACAAGGATAGAATACTGATGCTTAAGGAAATGGAGCCTTTCAAGGTAATGCTCACTTTCCGGTGGGGATGCTGGAGTGGACTGGGGGACATTTAAGTAGAGAGGTCAAAGCCACCTGCAGATCCATAATGCCTGGGTGGTGGATGGGTCGTCCTTGCTGTGAGGCCAATGGCAGGAGCAGTGGTGAAGGGAAGAGGCGGAGGCCAAAGGCCTCACTGGAGCAGTGACAGGAACGTTAGTAAGTGACGGGACTGGGGAGGGGTGAGCTTCGGAGGTGAGTCTTAGCCAGGCTTTTCCAAGAAAGCAGAGCCTGAGTCAATGGCTTGCATGCAGTTATTAATAATTGATTTCGGGTCAGATCCTAGGGATTGGGAGCAAGAAAGAAGGGGAAAAAGCCATTGCCAGGGTAAGCTCTTGCGTGATCACCATTGTGGGTAAATAGCACTCTATCCTCCCTTCAGAAGCTTCTGAGAAGCCGTGTAGAATGAACCTCCGAATTTATCCACCCTGTTCCTCCTGTAGTCAAGCGTTGCATTAGAGGGGCTTGAACTCCCTCTTGCTGAGGCCGCAGCAGGGTGAGTGCCAGGCAGGTTTCTGCAGGTGTCCTGCTCTAAGGCCTCTGAGAAGCCCCAGGTAGAAATCAAACAATAACAAAGTGCGGCTGAGGCAACATGCCATCAGGTTTACACCTGCCTGGAGCTGGTTGTCACAGCAGTGACCAGAGTAAAATCTGGGCAGAGCGAATGTGAGTCAGGGCATAAGAAGTGTCTGTTACAGTGGGTAAAGGAGTCCTTGTTTGTAAGCAGCTGGTGGGAGCAAACAGAAAGCTAATGTAGGCACACGCACCAAGGGGGCCGCAGGGGGGTGGCATTAGTGACCAAAGTCTAGCTAGAATTTTGACCTAGGACTCCAAAAGAATGTGGATGAAAAGCCATCTTGCACTTGAGCAAGACTCAGCTCCAAGGAACAGGAGCAGATGGGGCGATCCATGCTCACCTGGGCTTCCAAATGTCTCCCAGGACCAAGCAGGTTCAACCAGATCTAAATCTAATCAAGCCATTCCTGGTTGTGAAAACAAGCTGTGGCCCACTTGATGGCGTCCCCATATCAGGAGGGACAATGTGTGAGCTCACAGAATTCTGGCCAGAATGTGGAAGTGTGTGTGTGAGAGTGTGTGTGTGTGTGTGTGTGTGTGTGTGTGTGTGTGTGTGTATTTGAGATTTCCTGGGGAAAGACTAGAAAGAGAAAAGAAGGAGGCCCTTAACTGAGCCTTGCAAAACTGACTTATATAATTCATCTGATCCACTTGGCAGTTTTATTTATGAAGGTAAATTAACAAATTAGCCTTCTGATTTAGATATAACTCTCTTGGGAGTTTGTTTAGCTAGTTAAGCTCCCCTGAGCCTGAGAAACTCTGGGCTTGCTAATAAATCAAGTCTGTGGACCTCCAAAGCAGAGGATTACACCCTGCAACTTGGTGACCACAGCAAGGAACTGATGCCCTGGGCGGTCCTGTGTTAGTGTCAAGCTCGCCTCATTTTCTGTTATTTTAAAATGTATTTCCTGACACTTCAACACACTACTTCTGTGACATATCATTGTGCAGAAGTAAATTTATGCCTATGTGGCATTAGTTACCTATTGCTGTAAAACAAATTATTCCGAAACTTAAAACAATCCACGTTTATTGTCTCACAGTTTCCGTGGGTCAGGAGTCTGGGAACGGCCTAGCCAGTTCCTGCACTTCAGAGTCTCGTACAAACTGCAGTGAAGGTGTCAGCTGGGATGTAGTGATCTTAAGGTTCAGCTGGGTAAGGATCCGTTTCCAAGCTCGCTTGGTGCTTGGCAGCATTGAGGTCCCTGTGGACTGTTGGACTGAGGGTCTCAGCTTCTTGCTGCCTCTCGGCTGGAGGCCACCTGCAGTGTCATGCCACATAGGCTGCCCCAACGTGACAACTTGCATCATCAAAGCCAGCAAGGAAGAGAGTCTGCTAGCAAGAGGACATTACAGGCTTTTGAAACTTAAGCACTGAAGTGACATCCCATCATCTTTGCCATATTCTATTGGTTAGAACAGAGTCACAAGGCAAGCCCACATTCAGAAGAGAGAGATTACCCAAAAGTGTGCATCCCATGAGGCCGGATCACTGGGGACTATCTAAGAGGCTACCTAGACCGCCACGTATGGCCATAACGGGAACTGTGCCTCGCTGAGGGTAGAAACTGGGCTGCTTGGACAAAGAAGTCCAAATACAGTGGCTCGAATGGGATAGAAGTTCAGTTCCCTCTTTTTCATAACAGGCTCGAGGTCTGCCAGCAGTCCCGAGTGAAGAAGTGGCCGTGCCTCTCTAGGGACCAGGGATCCAGGTTCCTTTCACCCCGTGCCTCATCCCTTTTGCAGACAGCTGTTCTAGTCCCCATGGTTCAAACTGGTTTGCCACCTCATCTTCATTCCAACACCTGGGAATGAAAAAGAGGGGAATAAGAACTTAATCAAATTTATTTTAAGGGTATGATCACTTCTACTTACATCTCATTGGTGGGGATGGAGCCCCTTGACCACCACTTTGACCACAAGGAGGCTAAGAAATGTACCCTTGCTGTTCAGCAATGTGCCCTGTCAAAACTCGAGAAGGTCAGGCCCTATTGAAAGGAATATAATGGCAAATGACAAGTAGATTCCATGGCAGTGTCCAGGGATGAATGAAGAGCTAAACATTTGATTCGTTACTTTCAGGTCATGCAACAGATGTTTATTTGTCCCAACCCTTAGCTGTGATGGTCACCTAGAAAATACTGTATGTTGGCAGGCCTGGCTGCCAATCTGAGACAAGCAATTTTCTTCCTGATTAAAATATGAATTCCAATTCTAATGAGGATTGGACAAGTGAAGTGTTTTCCCAAATTCGAAAGAAAAATTAAGTGCGTTACAGAGTACCTCAACATTGGATAGCTCTACTTTGTTATGAAAACATCTTAAATGGTAAAATCCAAACTTATAAAATATTTGAATTATTAGATAATTCCTAAGATAATTTCCTTGTTATTCATTTCAACACTACAGTCTATCAAGAGAGCCCCTAGTACGTTTATTTTAAAAGATTAATTTACTTCAAAACATAAAATCCATATGGTCCTATTGACATAAAACAAACTGGCACCTAATAAATTCTATTAGAAATATAAGTGCTGCTAACATCCTGGTTGCCACATTGTCAGTGTCTGAGAGGCATTTCCAGCCCCTGGTAGTAGACTAATCCCAGCCGATAGAAGAAGGCTGGGGATAATGCCCAGTTTTTTTGAGTTCCTCTAACATATGTGTTATCTCTCAAGTAACACAGTTACTTTCCAGTGTGCAGTTTGTTCTCTGTCGTGAGTAAAAAAGACTCCAGGCTTCTTCAGGATGTTTCAGGGACATAACTAAATTAAAAACTTTCCTAGACTGTGTTATTTGACAGCTCCAATGTAGGTATCTCTATGGCTAAGGAATTCCCATTGACTTTGTCCACTGTGGAATCCATCAGTAGAACCACTGGCCAGGGTCCAAGTGATGAGTGAATCAGCCCCACCAGAGAATTAGGATAAATTCTCAGGCTAAATTTTCCAAACTTGTCAACCTTTTTCTTCAAGTGCTAATCCTAGTCCGATGGCATTTTGCCAGGGTCATTAACAAATTCAGATGCCTCTGCGGTCTTTCACCTAGTCATTGACAATTTATAACTATTCTTTCAGATTTTTTTTTTTAAAGCAAAATACAGTTTGAATGGGACATCTTCTTTGCTTCTTCTACCTTTTAGTACGAGGAGTCTCAACACGGGTTCCATGGAACTGCTTGGGAATTCCTTAAAACCCTTGAAATTGTTTATAAAATCTGTGTCTATGTGTACAGACTGTTAAAAGGCTCCTTGACACAAAAGAGGTTAAAAACAATTATTCCAGTGAATGGCTAATGCAATAGAGAAAAAAAAAGCCTAAAAACAATAGAAATAATAATAACTGTCATTCATTGAGCAATTTCTACATACCAGGTGTTATGCTTTATTTCAGGTAAAACATATCATTTCATCCTCACAACCCTATAAAGTATGTAGTAATATCCCTATTTAATATAAAAAGAGCAAGCAAGGTATGTTTTAGGAGTGTCATATAAATAAGGAGTTGGACTGCTCAGATGGAGTGAAGAAGAGTAAAATTATAGGGTTGAACTTTTTTTTTTAAGAACTTAAAGTTTTTGTGATGAAATCTAGAAAATTCATTACAAATACATACAACTCAAATTAACCACTGAGAGGTGATAAAGAAACTAATAGTTATCTTTTCCATGTTAAAACCCTGAACAATTTTTAAGAGATCATTTTTTCATACCATACTGTATGTGGTTCTGTTGGATCAAAACCACGTTTTGCCTTTCATTAAAGGTTGAACTACGTTTAGTTCCATAACTAATTATCTCATAGTAGTAACACAAATGTGACAATAAATATTACCGTCCCCATGAATGTCATCTGACACAGAGAACACATGTGTCCGCAAGCCTTGCTTTTCACTGTTGGCCAAGTTTGGCATTGATGGTAGAGACCGTTCACCTTCTTTCTGGGGTCTGATGATAAAAGACTGGGAGGCTCCATTCACTGGGCGGCAGCACCCATCTATCAGGTCGGCCATATTCTCCACAGTGGTTAGGGACGGTGCTATCACCTGGGCTCAAGCGATCCTCCTGCCTCAGCCTCCCAAGTAGCTGGGGCTATAGAAGCACGCCACCACATCTGGCTAATTTTTCTATTTTTAGTAGAGACAGGGTCTCACTCTTGCTCAGGCTGGTCTCCAACTCCTAGCTTCAAATGATCCACCCACCTCGGCCTCCCAAAGTGCTAGGATTATAGGTGTGAGCCACCGCGCCTGGCCTGGCATCTGATTCTTTCTAACCCGTTTTTCCACGGTGGTTCAGAACCAGTCACTGGGACCCAGCAGAGCGTGCCCCATGCCCCATCCTCTACTGTTGTTTTCTCTTCCCCGCTAGGTATTCCTGCATAATCGCTTCCTTCCTCCGTTGTCCAGAACGCTGAAGTCCCTGTGCGAATGGGTAACGAGATACAGACTTATGTCCGGCGAGGGTGAGGAGGGGACCACATGCCCCATCTCCACGTAGGAATTTCCCATCCCTGCTACACACGTGTATGGAATAAAGTTTAAGACATGAGTGAAAATGCTAGAGCGGTTATCTCTACGTGGTGGGAGGGTAAGTGGTTTATTTTTTATTTTTATGTCTTTTTACTTACCTTTATTTTAAAAGTTCTCTCTTTGTGAAATAACAAAACTCCAAAAAGGTACAGAATTGATAATCTCTCAGTCGTCCGGTGCCTGTGCCTGAGGTTGTGTCTGCGATAATGAACTGAACCTGCCCCTGGGTGACAACCGTGGATCCTGCACGCTCCAGTTTTTATTTCGGCTCAGCCCCTGTTCTGTGATCAACTGGAAATCACACGTCCAGGGAAAGGCAGAACCCGTTTGAAAGAGAACTGATGGCTGTGAGCATTCGCTGCATTATAGAGAGCGTGAAAAGAGAAGCGTAGCAGGCTGTGATCAGAGTAAAAAGGAAGCTCTAGTCCTCATCAGCTGTGACATCATCGCACATCAAATGGAAACCATGGCAATGAGTTAATAATGCGAAACTGTAGTCGCAGACACGCTGCAACTGAGAAGAGGGTAGAACAATGGAAATGTAGCAGGAAGGAAGAGCGTCACCCAGGACAAGTGTAAAACGCTGGATCCTGGTGTAATTAGAACTGGGCCCTCGGGGGATATGGCAGAGGATTGCAATGGTGCCACCACCCAGGGCATTACTCACCTGGTGCCTGTCGGGTGACACCCTAGCCTGAATAGGAATATCGCCTGACACCATAGAAATGCTGTCCTCTGATTCAGGACTCGCCAGTGGGGAAATTAAAAATTAACCATGGCATTTACTCTACCCCTACGCACACCTTCAGACTGCAGAAATGTCTCCTAGCGGAGGCCTTTTTGGCCTTTTGGCACTGTACCCTTCACATAGTTATTTGTTATTGTTTCAAGCAAAGAACAGCACTGAACCATGACTGTTTCTACAGAAAAGCCGACTCTGAAAGACGAGGCGGTCTTTTGCCCAGTGTCCTGGGGCTCTGGGGTGCTGTGACAACCCTGGAAAGCTAGCAGCTCTTCAGGGACTGGGCTACTCGAATTTACCCTGCCTGCCCTCCAGCTTCCCTGAGCCTCTCCTGACCAGGGTTTGCTTCTTTGGGGGCCATTTACACTTCCAGAGGAGTGCTCTCTGTGCCTGGATTTGGGGACACCGGAAAAGTCTTTCCAATTCTCCAAATACTGCAGCCATGAACTGAGACCTAAAATTCTGTAACTAGAGTCCTTGCTATCTTTTGACCCTCGTTAAAATTCAATTAACTTTATAAGTAGAGTACGAAAAGGTGAGTGAAGGCAGTAATGTCCTCCTCCTCTTAACCCGGGTCCTTCAGGTTCTGCCTGTTGCATGGAGTTCCCCCAGATAGGCTAGCCCACCCTGGTCTTCCCCACTTCTGAATTCCTATAGTGTCTGTCTTTGTGCACTAAGCACCCTAGTGCCTACCATATTGTATGGTTTTCAAGCCAAGGATTCTCTAGTTGGGACAATTTTGTCCCCGAGGGGATATTTGGCAATGTCTGGAGACAACTTGGGAGGGTGCTACTAGCATTTAGTAGGCAGAGAGCAGGACAGCTTCAGTGACAAAGGATTACCCAGCCCAATATGTCAACAGTGCCAAGGTTGAGAAACTCTGCTCTAGTCAATGGATGTCACCCCTACATTTTCAGCTATATTAATACTATTTCAAAGAAAAAAATAAGACTTTGGGAGGCCGAGGTGGAGGATCGTTTGAGGTCAGGAGTTAAAGACCAGTCTTAGCAAGAGCAAGACCCTATCTCTACAAAAAATAGAAAAATTAGCCGGGCATGGTGGTGCATGCCTGTAGTCCCAGCTACTCGGGAGGCTGAGGCAGGAGGATCGCTGGAGCCCAGGAGTTTGAGGTTGCTGTGAGCTAGGCTGATGCCACCGCACTCTAGCCCTGGGTGACAGAGGAGACTCTGCGTCAGGAAAAGAAAAAGGAGGAAAAAAAAAAAATACAATCAGCCCTGTAAAGGGAGTAATATTAAGCCTTATCAGCTACCTACAGTGTAGTGTGAATGGCTTTAACAGATCCTTTGTGAGACCAATCTTCACAGGCGGAAGAGACTATTTGGATGCTGATGGGGAGTAAGGGGTGAGAGTGGGTACAGATCATTGAAAATTGAAGCTTACAGAGGAAATTTCACCTTCCCTGGGGTAGTGCTAAAGGGTTACTCTCTGATCATTTGGTTTCTTCTTCTTCTAATGCAGTTGGTCAGTTTATCAGGCATACATCAAAATCCCCCGGGGAGCTTTTTCAAAATAAACGTGCTTGTGCCCCATCCCTGAAGTAAGTTTAGAGTTGAGCTTGGGCATGTGCATTTAAAGACCTTCCTTAGGTGACTATGATGTACACCCCTGGTTTCCAGCCAGTGTGTTAAAGACAGTCAGTACAGCTATCACGCTATGTTTTCTTTCCCAAACATGGAATTTCCATTTTAAAAGAACTAACCATGATCACTCTGGTGGACGGCCCCTATAAATTAAGATGGAAAGGCCCTTCCTGCCCAGGCTTGAATCCCTTGTCTTGAGAAATAATAATCCCCCAGGGCCATCTCCACTAAGTTTCCATCACCAGGCCCCAGAGCAGAGGCAGCGTTACCTGAAATACAACTTCTCCTCGGAACAATTCCTAAATCCTAAAGATTGGACACGCATGAGAGGAAGAGTAGCTACACTGGGCTCTCAGTCACTTTCTCATTATGTATGGATTCTGAATTTCAAAACAACTCACTTGTCCTTTAAAAAGTGTATTCTTTTATTTATTTGCTCACTCATTCCATCCGTCAGCCAACAGCCGTATTTTAGATGGCTTGTCAATAGAATTATGTCATGCGTATTTCAGATTGTGATATTGCAAAAACAGTTTCCTTGGGGGGAGTTTACAGTTTATTAAGGGAAAAAATGAAACAAAAACCATATAAAAAAAAAAACAATATAAAGGAAAAAATACTTTGGACCCTGTCCAGCAAGTCTTTTGTCTCCCTTTGGTCCCAATTTCCTTGTCTATGGACATTATCATACATGACAATGATGTTGGTCTTCAAAACCCCTTCCAGCTTTCAGATTCTCTGAATCTATCATGCTGTATGTGGCCTGAGTGTCTGTGTGTTCGAGTCCCAAGGGGAATGTCAAATAAGGCAATAAAACCTGCTTCAGGGAGACACCTCCAGAGCTCACCTATAGATGTCAACCTCTGCCAGCCCTTTGGCATGGGGTCATAGGTACCCTTCTCTACTTGAAGGCCTTGCCCCCTCTAGTTTGTGAGTCAGTCATGGCATGGACAAGATGTAGTCCTCAACCTCAGCCCACCCACTGGTAGGGTTTGAATTTACTTGGTTGTGCTGCCTCGGACCCATGGGCTGTGATTATTCTAAGCACGTGCATACCTGCCTAACTCTGGCCTGCCTGCCCAGCCCAGGATTAGCTCATTCTGGAGGGTTGGCTTGATTTTTGCTTTGTTTTCTTCCATTTGTTCATCCAACAAATATTAGGTGTATGTTCATATCAGGCACTGCCCTTGGCACCCAGATCATAGATGTGAGCATAAGAGCAAGCCCTGCCTCACAGAACCCACAGTCCAGCTCTGCCTGGCCCTGGGCTTGGCGCCCTGCCCAAATCCCATCTTGGTGGCTGGGATTCTGCTGTGAAGGAATGAATGACCAGAACCTCATGCATGGCCAGGGGTCTGGCTGACTCTCCTCATCTGGGAGTTAGACCTCTGCTGTTACGGATGCCTGTCTTCCTCTCACACTGGGTGCCCTTCTCTTCTCTCCTCTTCTAGACCCTCTGCACGGGCCTCCCCCTCTCCATGTGTCCAACTGACCTCTCTACTCTGTACCCTGCTCCTGGCTTCTTCCACTAACTCACCACTGTGTCCTTGAGGTGCTGCCGTGGCCAAGTCCACCTGAGTAATGACAGAATGGAAGAACCAAGTCACCCTCCCTGCCCCAGTCCTTCATAAGCAGGAACATTTTTATTCAATATGCTGTTAAAGTATCTTGCTTGTGATGTGTCACAATTAAAAACAGGAGCCTTTTAAGCAGATGGCTGCATGGTTAATATAGTAATGGAACATTAATGGCATTGAAGTGATCGCTGAGAGAGTTTCCCACCACACACAAGTATCTAGAGCCTTATTTTGCAAAAACTGAGTAATGGGAAGTATTCTGCCAAGACTCATCAGTTTGCTCTTTCTTTGTAGTCCTGCTGCCAGTGCAAGGATGATGCTGGTGACAGGCAAAACTAGCTTTCCTTGGAAACATCAATCCAAAGGTTCTGTTATCTGTCCCTCTACATTCCCCTCTCCCACACCATCCCAACCCAGGACGACTTCAGTATGCAGCACATACGTGCTTCTCCTTGGCTGGGGCTGGGACTTTTCTCTGGAACTTTTAAGGCTGCCTTGTAAACATATGGGCAAATCCTCCCTTTCCAGCCTCCTCTAAACCCAGAATCCTCTAAAGCACGGAGAGAGAAAGCAACACGAGCCCACACCACAATATGGAGATGTTTATCCAGAGTCAGTGGCCCAGCCTCCTGACGCACCAAACACACTGTCAGCAAAAGGTCAGTCTCAGTTTTCTTTAAGAAAGGAGTCTTGGAAGCTGCCGTTTCCCAAGCTGAGAAATTCCAGAGGAAAGTTGCAATGGAAATTGCTGTGACCAACGCAGCGGGCTATAAATAACATTCTAAAGTCATCGAGCATGTCCACACTCGCTCTCATATTATTTCTTTCGATCCCTAGGGTCCCACCCCTGTCAGATGGGCAGAATCTCAAGTCCCGGGCTGATAACCTATGTTTGCTTCCTCACCACTGAAGGTTACAACAAAGACACAAAGACTGTTAGAGGCGCTGCATAATCACCTCCCTCAAAGCCCCAAATACAATACATGCTAAATTCTAAATCATCTCTAGGCATTTGAGTCAGGGGAAAGCCAGTTGTAACTGTAGCCCAATAGCTAGCTTTCCAAACAGTCCCTAGCAAGTTACGTTTCTCTTTCTCTCTCTGCCTTTTATTTCCATTGGCAAAATGCAAAAAAAAGGAATAGATGTCTGTCAGTTGACGATTTTTGGTCATAGCATTCAAAGGTCTGTATGTCTACACCCATTTCATAGATAAGGAAACTAACTCTCCAGGGGATGAGTTGCTCAAAGTCACTCAAAGGTCATTGTTATAATGACAAAGTGCAGCCCCAGTGGAAAATTAAACAATTGATTTACCAGCAGAGGCATGAGAGAAATGTAGTAAATGCTATTAGACATGCTCGTAACTTTCTATGCCTCAAGCAATAAGAGTTAGCGTAAGTGGCATCTCTATGAAGATCCTGTAGCAGTCAGACTTTCCCTCTTAAAGCTATGACTTCCCCTTCAGAATGGAGAGTTCGGATAATAGGATTCCTAGAAGGTAGGTCACCTAATATTTCTCTACTGTTCAGCAAAGACAAATGACTCGGCACCTGGAATATGAAGTTATAGCTGCACATGTGGGGTGAAATGAAACACTGGCCCCATTACCTGGACCATGTAGCTTTACTTTACTGGAGCATGTAGGGATCCAAAGAGTTGGATTGTTTTGATGATCACTTTGGGTGGCTGAGATGAGTGTTTATGAACAAATGGTACCACTGGTGGTTCAAGTCCTGACTCGGCCACTTACCAGCTGTGTCCTTTGGGATACATTACTAACTTCTGTGTGTCTCAGTTTACGCATCTGTAAAGTGGGGATAAAAATAGTACCTACCTTATAGGGTCATTATAAGTGTTCACTGAGTTAATTTCCTGTCATGTCTGAAAGATCATGAGATAACCGATAGGGTTTTTTGTCTATCTCAGCAACAAAATCTGAATCAAACTATCACGTGGTCTCTCAGGTTATCAGGTACACAGTCATCCACAGAGATAACTGAGTACTGAATTTACTTCGGCTGCTTCGATTGCCCTGTCTAGACCTGACCTAAGAGTTGCTGACATCCCATCATTGTGCAGACTAGGAAGTCATGATGCTTCAAAAGGAGCAAGAGAACTAAGTGCTGATGAGAGGAACTCTCTACCAACATGAAAACAGCTGTGCAAAATCCTTTTCTGTTAATATATGGGGTCAATTTCAGAGGTTGAGTTTAAAAAGGACATTACACCAAATTGTAATGATCCAGAGTTTCCATTTGAGAAGAAAGCAATGATATGAAATATTTGTTTCCTCAAGAGAGATTGTTATCCCTGGCAGCTTTCTGAGTGATTTGTCAAAATGGAACACAAACCAAAAGATGAATTCAATGAGACTTCACGGCTGTTACAAATGGGGCAAGTTATAAATTGTGAGGCTGACTGGCTCTTTTCACATATTCTTGGGCAATAGCATGGGTGTCCTCAGGGCAAAGAAGGAAATGGATTGCTGTTGTTGAAGGAATATCTATTTTCTTTTTATGTCACAGCCTGAATTCCAGATAATGACCTTGATGTGCCCCTGACACAAAGAGGAAAAAAAAATCTCTTGAGCACCTTCACCTTGAGCATTCAAAACCTTCTTCTGGCTCTGAGAAAGACTTTCTCTTTCCAGCTGCAAACCCATGCCGACAGCTAGTTGACCAAGATGCTTTCTTGTAGCCTTAAAAAATGATTAGAACACGCTAGGAGGAAAAGTCTCCTCCCTCAGGTCACCAGTGAATGAGTCTCTGTAAGAGGTTATGATAGTATCTTATTGGAAAACTAGTGAGGTGGGCAAATGTATAGCAGTAAAAGTGAGTAGACAATAAAAGGTTATGTACATGCTGTTGCATAAATTAAAAATGACAACATTTAACCTCTTAATTTCAGCAAAATTAATGTGTTTCCTTAGGCATCAGAATCATTCAGTTCAAAATATTTTGGAACCTTCGTTGTCCAGAAAATATCCTTGGCCATCATCTCCAATTTATTAAGAGAGAGTCTGGTTTGAAAATATATAGAAAACTTCCTAGATTTATTTCAAAGTTTTTGCTGTATATTTGCCCATAACTTGCTTGGATACTAAAGAAACTTAAATATCCTTAATGGATTTGGATTAATTTAATAATTAAAAGACACCTACAGATTTTATTAAATGTTTGACTGGCTACTGTTTGGCTACTGCTTTTTTAAATAGAAGGAATCTGAGTGTAATAAAAATACTATGACTACTACTATTAATATTACTAGTAAGGAAAGTATATTTATTTAATCAAATATATTTTCAGGAAGCAAAATTTTTGCCCTAAAAAATAACTGAATATTGTCCTGAATGGTGGTGTAATAATGCTGTTATAAGGCATGAATGACGTTCATCACTATTATTGATGCATGGAACTGAGTGGACAATGGCAGGATTCAAGCTGGGAGAACCATCCAGAAAATAGGAGTATAAACACAGATCTTGGAGCAAAAGGACACAAAGAGTAGGAATAGAGAAAGATGGGAGCCTACTCGTAGGTGGTAGAGAGCTCCCTAACACAGGGTCTGCCCTGCCCCAAGTGCTTCATAGAATGCATGGGGGGGGGATTTGTACCAGGACAGGGACATCTACTGGACCTGGCTCTCAGAGACCCAGGGGCTGTGCATGGCTGAAGTAAAGCCTGGACTGATCTGTAAGGAAATATCTGTTTGTCACCATCATGGCAGGTTAAGTGAGTTGGTTTGACCAAATAATCAGTGAATTTGATATAAAAGTGTCAAACTGGTTGCTTGAAATCCATAAATCTATTCATTCAAAGCAAAGAAAACTATATAGCATGTATAAACTTATCAATAAGTTTTAGGTCCAGCAATCAGGGTAAAAGAGCTATAAAATGTATTTGAAAAGTAGTAAAGCATACAAATATCAGATATTATTACTATGCCACTATTTTTCTGCAACTCTATTATTGGACTCAATTATTGTTAATATCACACTTCTAAGTTAGGGCATGAAAGCTAAATTACTATATTCTAGAAAATGTACATGGTGGGATCCACGCTGAATTGTTTTAGCATGCAAATAAAACCATATTAATTGCCATTGTTGGCAGTCATGGATTTCTTAGGACTTTATATCTGCAACCAAACTAATTGGCCTTGAATCCATTCTGACAATGTTTTAATTATTTACTAGTTAATAGTTCTTGAAAGGAGCTTCAACATTAAAATGTCTCTAAGAGCATGTACAGTGCTACTCAGTCCCAAATAATAATTTCATACAATATTCATATCAACCTAAATTTCCTGAGATCTTTATAAATTGTATGCAACATATTTTATATTCAGAAAATAAGCTTAGAATTCTACAGCTGTGAATAACATCCTTTGCGTGGGAAAAATGCAGATTCCCCAAACACCTTGTTTTTTTCATGTAGTTTGAGTTTACCTAATGTCAGTTTTTAAAAACCAATTGAGAAAGCAATTTTCAAAAAAGCCTAGTCCCTACTCTGTGTAGAACTATATACCATGGGGAGTACAAAGAAGTACAAAGACTTCACTGTGTTGGTGTTCTGCTCCTATCCCCATGGAAACCTTTACCACACGTGAACATAGAAACAATTGAAAATAAGAAAAAAGTATAAATAGCACTAGACAATAGTGGAATAGTTTTCTGTCTTAGGTTGGGCTCCCCAGATGAGGATCTACATGAAAGGGATTTGGGGAGTGGAGAGGCAGGACCAGGAAGGGAAATCCCATAGAGGATAACTTTGGCTTAGTCCTGCAAGGGAGCTTTGGAGATGGTGTTCAGGGCAGGGGCCAGGGAACTGGGGTATTTATACCTCCCACCCATCAGTCATAGGTTATAAGGCACCCTGGGTGAGGGATGTGTGGGAACTTACAAATGTCCAGACACTTCCTGTTGTCTACACTGGCAGGCAAAATGGGTTACAGGGACTTAAGAGTAGACTTGGGTGCTGGGTGCTGGCTCCTAAGAGGGAAGAACACCAGTGTGCATATCAGCGTGATCAGTGTGCCTGAAAATCGCCAAGGGTGCTAATGGATATGAGTAGAGCTCTGAGGGCATCTGACCACTTGTACTGTGGTGGCACTGGGCTGTACTGACTGCTACGTTAATTATATAGGCAATTATTGCTGTAACAGATCGGAGAAAGAAGAGATCCCCTCATGGTAGAAGCCATCTGCTCAGCTCCCCTTACTATAAATTTCACAGGACAGATTTGCCCCAGTTCATTGCCACTGGGTAAGTCCATCTATTTCTGGGGTTTTGTGTAAGCAAGTCACTTGCCTGAAGATATAAACCATACTCTACAATGACACATTAACAGTAACAACAGTGATATTTTGGTCTCCATCTATTTTATTCCTTGCATAGCTTGTAATTACTTCAGTACTCAGGTGAAGAAATGGGGTGTTATTTATTGAGCCTCCTTGAACCTCAATAAATAATAGCAGTTAACATTTACTGAGCGATATGTGCTAGGAACAAGTCTAAGCATTTTACAGAAATGGTCTTATTGCATCTTTTCATAAGCCCTGTGATGTAGGTCCTGTTTGCACTTTTTCAGTTGTGGAAGCTGAGGCATAGAGAGGCCTTGCCCATAGTCACGCTGCTGTAAGTGTGGAACTGGGATTTGAACACGAAGTTGATATACTTATAAAGTCTATACCCTTAACCACTAGGTAAAAGACAACTGAGCTGAGAGCCAGAGCCTTCTGTAGCCAGAAGGTGGTGACTATACCATGGAAGCCATAGGGAGGCTTCTTTGTGAGGGGCATGATGGAGGATTAGAAGGTACAGGATTAGTGAGAGCTAAGGTAGGTTTAGATAGCAAGTGAGAACCACTGGGTCTTAACCCAGCTGAGAGAATAAACCAGAAGTTGACTAGCCACACCTCAGTGGACACTGGTGTAAAAGGACTCACTAGAGTAAAGGGACTCAGAAACCTGACCAGACCAGAAACCTGTTACCTAGTACCAGCGGAGTCTGAGAGATTGGTTATCAGGACAATCAAATGGGGCCAACTTCCATTCCTCTAATACCACAAGCTCACATAAGGCCTCACCGTCCCCAACAAACCCAGATTTCATATTGGTTGTTTTACTATGTGTCTTAGGTGTAATTATATATTATTCTTTGGATTCATAAGGTTTCTCAAATCTATGGATTGATGTCTTCTATCAGTTTTGGAATACAGGCACACATTGATTAACAATGGGTATACTTTCCAAGAAATGCGTCATTAGGCAATTTTGTCATTGTACGAACATCCTAGCGTGTACTTACACAGTTGATATCGCCGACTACATGCCTAGGCTATACGGTACAGCCTATTGCGTGTAGGCTACAAACCTGTACAGCATGTTACTGGACTGACTACTGTAGGCAATTGTAACATAACATAAAGTATTTGTGTCCCTAAGCATATCTAAACATAATAAATGTTCAGTAAAAATACACTATTATAATCTTATGGATCCATGTTCAGATATGCCATCGTTGTTGACCAAAACATCATTATGCAGTACATGACTGTATTCTTAGCCACTATCTCTTCAAATGTTGCTTATCTCCCATTCTCTCTCCTTCTGGGAACCAAATTTACAGAAGAAAAATCATAAAGAAAGAATAAATGAAAGGATATTCAAATTTATTATCATCTGGAAAGTGCAAACTAAAGTGTGCCAATTTTTTGCCTATCAGAATAGTAACAATTAAAATAATTGAAAATATCAAATGTTTGAGTAGGAACTGGTGGGTAATGTAAAATGTGGAGGGGAGTGAATCTGAAAGATCAATTTTTTTTTTTTTTTTTTTTTTTTTGATACAGAGTCTCACTCTCTTGCCTGGGGCGAGTGCCATGGCGTCAGCCTAGCTCACAGCAACCTCAAACTCCTGGGCTCGAGCAATCCTACTGTCTCAGCCTCCCGAGTAGCTGGGACTACAGGCATGCGCCACCATGCCCGCCTAATTTTTTCTATATTTTTAGCTGTCCAATTAATTTCTTTCTATTTTTGGTAGAGACGGGGTCTTGCTCTTGCTCAGGCTGGTCTCGAACTCCTGAGCTCAGGACGATCCACCCGCCTCGGCCTCCCAGAGTGCTAGGATTACAGGCGTGAGCTACCGCGCCCGGCCTGAAAGATCAATTTTAAAAAAATGTATATACCCTTCGATTCAGTGATTACCCCATTCTAAAGAAATAATTATACATCTTCATAAAGATGAATATATCAGGATATTGATTACTGGCTATCTAGGGAAGTAATCAAACAATGCAAGTTATATGCATAATGTGAAATACTGTTAGCCATTATAAGAAGGAGATAGAGCTGCATGCAGTGATGTGCAAAGCTCTGTAAGACCTCTTGTTAAGTGAAAAAGCAAGTTGAAGAATGGTCCGTAAATTATCATCAAATGTGCATAAAACAAACAAATAGCAAACAAAACTCTGTGTTTGTGTGATGTGCTGTGTATATATATATGAATGCATTTTTTAAAAAGACCAAAGAATGTTGTCTTCGTCCATTCAGGCTGCTATAACAAAATGCCTTAGACTAGGTAATTAATAAACAACAGAAATTTGATGCTCACAGTTCCAGAGGCTGGGAAGTCCAAGATCAAGATGCCCACAGGTTTGGTGTCTGATGAGGGCCTATTTCTTACAGATGTTACTTTTGCTACATTTTCACATGGCAGAAGGGGCAGTTTCCCTCAAGCCTCTTCTATAAGGTCACTAATTCCGTTCATGAGGACAGAGAGAACCCTCCCGACCTAATTCATCTCCCAAAGGCTCTACCTTCTAATACTGTAACCTTGGTGATTAGGTTTCAACATATGAATGGGGCCGGGGGACACAAACATTCAAAGCATATCAGATGTTTAACAAAATGTTGACATTCTCTTCTCTATATAGATGAGTCAGTGGGGGAAAAATGAAGATATTCACATTTCTGTCCATATATTTCTTATATTTGATATTATTTAAATAATTTAGAATAAGAATGTATTTAAATACTACTAGTAGCATTTTTTAAGGCAATAAATGTAAACAAAAAGTACAACAGGTGGTATGGACCTATTGACATGGTCGTTGACTCTCTGGCCCCAGCGCTTCTTCTAAAAGAGACAACTAAAGACAAATGGCAACTAAAGAAGATGTAAATATATATACGGGGTAGATAAGGTGAGGACCAATTTTATATGACCCATTTTCACTCAATCAGAAGACATATCCATGTTTCAGTGAAATACCTTGTAGCACAGAACAGGTCCTTCAACAAGAAATAAATATATTTAGGTGGCTCATGCCTGTAATCCCAGCTCTTTGGGAGGTTGAGGCAGGAGGATCACTTAAGGCCGGGAGTTCAAGACCAGCATAAGCTGGTCCCTGTCTCACAAAAAATTTAAAAATTAGCTGGGTGTGGTGGTGCATGCCTGTAGTGTAGTCCCTGCTACTCGGGAGGCTGAGGCAGGAGGATGGCTTGAGCCCAGGAGTTTGAGGTTGCTGTGAGCTATGATAACATCACTGCACTCTAGCCCAGGCAACAGAATTAGACCTTGTCTCAAAAAAAAAAAAAAAAAAAAAAAAGAAACAAATATATTTAAATCTTTTCTGTTTCCTGTCTGTCTATATCTCACATACATATATATACACAAAGACATATATTAATTTTTCCCCCAAGTATTTGTTGACTGCAGACCTAATTATAACGCTGTTGTAAGTGTGAAGTGGTGACACTTTCTCATCACCCTGTATAGGTAGAAATATGCATTTTCTCAAACTTTCTGGGTCACCATGCCAGCTATTAGTATGGCACGGCTCTGCTGCTGTTGGTGATGATGGATGATTTCAGGAAATTTCGGATGAGCTCTTTCCCCCTACCCTACCCCACCTCAGCCCCCCACTGCTTAGAGAGAGCTGAAGGGAGCAGGCGTGAGGGTGAGGGAGGGTGAGTGTAGTTATGGCCATCCCATTTTAGCAGCAAAAAAGAACTAGCCTACGTAAATGTTTATGAATTCATTTGTCTGGGAGGTAACGGATTGTCACAGGAAGGAAATAGAACATGGGACCAACAGACTCACAGGGGTGTCTGTAGCTTCTACAGAGAGGGCAGTAGAGGTGTCATCAAAAAATGGAGGCAGAGATGAAGTAAATCAAGAAAAGTAGGCTCTGGAAAAACAGCAGCAGAGCTGGGGCAATGGACTCAAGTTAAAGGAAAGAGACTTTAAGGAAATGTGGCTATGTGATCTGGAGAAAAGGTAATAAAACACTTTAGGGTATTGGGGTCACAGCCAAACAAAGACTTTTGCGGGTCTTAAGCACTGAAAAGATTAGGAGGTGTTTCTGGCACACTCCTGTATGGAATTCCTAATAAAAACAATGCCGATGTAAACTAACTAAAATATACACATTAGCAACGTTTTTATTTTTTAAATTTATTTTTTTTGATCTGTGATTTTGTTTTTAATTATCTTAAGTCTTACGATCACACATAATTTTTAAATGTGTCTATATTGCCTCTACTTTAATCCTTCTCATGAGTTGGCAAAAGCACCGTTACCAATTACGCACACACAGCAGTTCCACAGCTTTCTGTGTTTTTGAATAGCTGTTTAAAGACAATCTTAAATTATAACTTAGTATGACGTAGATAGTAAAGAATTCGAAAGTTTAACTTGTGACTATTTCTTGTGACACTTACTTTTAAAAGCATCTGACCTTATAGGTCATCTATAGAATGTGAGAAGTGTTAAATATTCTTTATTTGATATTACACAGAAACCACACTAAAATGCCTTTTGAAAAGTAAAAGGTAGCATTTTAGATACAGAGAATTTTAGTTAGGTAGAATAGTTAAAACCAAAAATATTAAGTAGCTATTACTACCTTATCTGCAGCCCTGGCCTTTAATAAGCTCGTGAACACAAATGAAAACACCAGTAAGTCTTGCTTGGTTCTGAGACAGTAAAGGGATTTCCCCAGTATTTCAATATATTCATATTACCAGTTATATATGTATATTGAAATATGAAACCAATCTCCAATAGGTTTTGAGATGGCATTCACCGTCTTTGTGAAAAATTGAACATGGCTAATCTGATCCAATCATATCTTTAGAAGGGAAAAACAGCGATAGCATTTACTCAATGGCAATCACTATCAAAATTCAAAAAACTGATCCTATTCATTTAACCACAAGCCAGTTTTAGTTAAATCAGGACCGTCCAACAAAAATATTCTGTCCGTCATTCATGAGTTGAATTCTGGTGTATGAGATCAATTAAATTATGGTATTAAAAAAGTCATGAGACATTTCTGTTTTCTGATAAACAAGGTGGTGACCAACTATTACTCATTAGCTTTTTTTAAGATAAGCTATCAAGTCTGCCCTTTCTACCTTTTTCTGAATGCTAGCGAAGATGATTTTTGTTCCAGGGATGTACTTCTTGGGATTCTCCAAAGACTCCATCAGCATATGCTCTCCCCAGGTGATGCTTTTGTTCTTGTTGGCATCTGTGTAAGAGAGTCCAGCAGCCTGACCTGTCTTCTGCTCAAGGAGACCACAGAGATTTGGCCCAGTCTTGTGTTTGTCTTCCTTCTCCATGGTGTGGCACTGGGCACACTTCTGGACAAAAGTTGCCTTTGTCGACATCACCCATATTCAATTCTCTCTTTTGTTGCTGGTGCCACAAAGGTTCCCACTCTCTAAGTCCAAGGACACACTGGTCTGCACCTATGTACCAGTGTCGGTGCAACCGAACTCTTAGCAACATTTAAAAAAAATTTTTGGAAAATATTTTGCCTCACTTTTGCTGGGCCATCAAGCATATTCATAAGCTACCTATTGGATCCTCTGTAAGATTAGCTTCAACTCTGAGGCTGGAGCTGGGTACTAGCTGGAAGAAATTCTTGCTCTCAAGAACAAGAGGACTGAGACAGTCCACCTAGCTGGCTCCAGGTTGAAAGGAGGGAACTTAATCTTACAGGAAGGTAAAACCAACACTGGGCCACATAAAGTGGGGGTGGGACAGGCAATGGGATAAGATTGGAGAATGACCACGAAGAAGCTGGGGGAAGAGTTGGGGAGGATTATTCCATTCACAAATGGAAATACGAGG
>RJWJ010023776.1:5795-25763 GCA_004363605.1 Indri indri | reverse complement strand
GCCACCATGCCCGGCTAATTTTTTCTATATGTATATTTTTAGTTGTCCAGATAATTTCTTTCTATTTTTAGTAGAGATGGGGTCTTGCTCTTGCTCAGGCTGGTCTCGAACTCCTGACCTTGAGCGATCCACCTGCCTCAGCCTCCCAGAGTGCAAGGATTACAGGCGTGAGCACCACGCCCGGCCTTTTTCAACTTTTGAACAAATTGTTATACAGCTTTGGAAGAGATGAGAAATGATTTATTTTATTAATTCATTACCTGTAAAGGAGCACAAGTTAGTTCTGTGGGGAGTGTTTTAAGGATTGGAGAAAAAAATCTGCCTTTTTATAAATAACTGGGCGACAGGAAGACCCTCTGCCTTGTGCACAGCGCTGCCACTTCCTGTTGAATTCGTATCCGTATTAGCTGCCTACAGAAAGAGCAGTGCTGCGGTTTTACACCATTAGCAGGGGCCAAAAGAGAACTTGGGGGTCCTTTGGTTCAAAACAGGTTGTGTGCCATGGGAATAGGCATTAAAAACACATCAAACTTTGGAAGCTGCTTCATGTGGCCCATGTGAAACCAGCCTGAGATGCTGTGGTTTGCAAAGGAATCAGCTGTGAGTGCTTGTCAGTGGGTAATGGGTGAACCCAGGCCATGTGACTCCACAAAGCCTTTTGTTAGCTTGTAACAGCCTGGGTAAAGTTTTCTTTAAAAATAAACCAACAGATTTTGCCATCTGCCTTTGTTTGAGAAGAGATGGGGACACTCAGAGAAAAATTACTTAAAATGGAAGTAGGCAGAGAAACCCATGGCAGCCAGCCAGGGAGATTTTCTTTGTAAAGGACATGTAGGCAAGAAGCTTGTCCTGGGACAAAAGAAGGGAAGGATTTATCAAAGAACAAAGATGACAACATAGTGACTTTGGGAGATGATACTCAGCCAGAGCTAATTATAGCATTGTCTATTTAAGGCATTTTCATGTGACCAAACAAAATCTGTGTCTTAAAACAAATTTGAAACATAGGTTAGAACTCAGGCAGCCAATTAGAGGAAGAAAGCAAGCTGTGTTACATGTACACAATTTTCTCTTTGGCTGAGGCTTGTAGGTTCTCATTAGGGGCTGGTGTTTAAGGCAGGTGAGGATTCTGGACGATGCTGCAGTCAGCTGATTTACAGACTGGCAAGCACACCATCTAGTTTGAGCCCCACGATAACTTGTGAAACAGGCAAGTCGGCAAAATGGTTTCACCCCATTTTACAAGGGAAGGACCAGTGGTTGAAAAAGACGGTGACACGGCCTCAAAAATCATTTCACCGCTAGGGAATTGGACCAGAGAAGGAATTGGAACCATCTTCTGATTCCTGCCCCTATCCTCTTTAACTCCTCAGTTGTCTCTGAAGAACATGAAGAGAGTTCCAAACCTGGGCTTTCGGGAGAACTTGAGAAAGAGGAGAGAGATCCATTTAGAACCATAGCTTTTGTTCTCAGCGTATAGGTTTCAAGATTATCCAGGGTTTACCCTGCCAAAGAACAAGAATCCACCCTGCCCTATTTCTCTCCCTGACCTGAGCAATGACATAACAAGGCAATCCTTGTTGACTTGAAATAATTGAATGGAGGATCAGTAATGTCAAGTTAGTATTACTTACTCAGATAGACTGTCGACTCTGTTCCCTTAAATGTTTGGACATTTGTGGGGCAGATGTTTACCAAAATAGCCAGACTTAGATATAAGATAGTCTACAGAAGAAAGGTTTTTTCATAGGAAAGGGATAGACATTATTTGGTATAGTATACTGGCCTATTAGGAAAAGAATGTTTTTTGCAGATTGGGTTGATTTCATATATTAAACTGATTAACTTGTGTTATATTATTACAAATTGGTTCCTGGCTCAAAGTCATGATCAAGTCAACTGGAAGAATTTTTTTTTAATGAGTTGATATTTCAAAAGGTGGAGTCATGTGTCCTGATCCTAAAGACCAAGTAACAAATAGGAATATACCAGAGTCTGTCTGACCTGGAGCTTCAGTTGGATGAATTCCTTTGATGTTCAAAGAGTCACTAATTGTGGAAATCTCACAGAAACCACAGGGGAATAAGGGAAACAAATATTTTGCTGGTATTCATTTCTGATCCAGCTGAGTACAGCTGTGGGGTGAAATCAGTGAACAAAACTATACTTACATAGGACTAGTCTCATTAAACTAAATCAGTACACACTTTCTATTTTTAGCCATTTCTTATTATACTAATGTGAATTTGGCAGACCCATAGAATTTAGTCTTGGAAAGGTCACGGGTTATATAGTCGTCGTGGTCACTAGCCAGCTTTCCACCTAGCGTGGGGGTGGTTCCTCCTGTGGTGTTCTTCCCAGATGGTCGTCCTGCCCCTTCCACTGTGGACCTACTCGAGGTCATTGTGAGTTCTTAGTGACGTCAGACTGAATCCTGTATCTGCTGCCCATTCGCCCTAAGTGCACCTTGAGGAGCAACACAGAAAAGTGATCCAAGGGCCCTTTAAGTATCTGACAACCCCAGACTTACCTTCCTGTAATTTCTGCTACTGCTGACAGCTGTAGGTCTCATGGTGCACATCTCACATAACATGTGGCCACACCTCTCACAGTTCCTCAGCTGAGGCAGTAACCCATGGGAGTCGGAAGTACAGACTTTCCTCAGAAACATCATGCTGAAGTGAAAGAAGCCAGTCACAAAGAGCATGCGTGATGTGATCCATTTATATGAAAAGTCCAGAAGAGGGCAATCTGGAGAGACAGAAAGTTGATTACTGGCTGCCTGGATGGGGGCGGGGTTCTGGGGGGTGGAAAGGTAGGAAGGTGATGACAAAGGGGTGTGGTATGAGGTTTCTTTTTAAGGTGATGAAAATACTCTCAAACTGACCATAGTGATGGCTGCACATACCTGTGAAGATACTGAGAACCACTGAATGACACACTCTAAAGGAATGACTGTATGGTATGGGACCTGGGCTCAAATGTTGCTTCTGCAGCCTGCTTGCTGTGTGACCTTGAGCAAGTGACTCACCCCCTTCAATCTGTTTCCTTATCAGAAACATGGTATGAATATCTACTTCTTCCTAAGGTGGTTGTGAGGACCCAATGAGATAGAGTATGTAAAGAGCCTGATATGGTGTCTGTGTCTGACACAGGTGCTTGCAACCAGGTGACTTCCCTGTTGATTCTTTGAAAATAAGATGCCCAGAATGGGTCAGAATCATCTATGTTTTGCCCCTAGTAGTAAAAGGCAAGGGAGGGCAAAGCCTGGGGGCATGGGTAGTAAAGGGCGTGTGGCACCCCGGGAGACACAGTCTCCCCCAGTACCCCAGAGCGGGAGCAGCTCCAGTGGGATGGAGAGTGGTATGGCTTGTGTGAAGCCCGGGCCCTGTGGACACTGGGAAGGTCAAAACAAGAAAAGAAACTTTAAAAAGTTGTTGAAGTAGTAGAGTCACTTTACACATAAAGATGTCTTTGGCCCAAAAGTTTCCCTGCACAGAAATGGGCCCTCCTGGTCTTGCAAGCCTGTTGTTCATCTCATAAGCCACGATGAATGGACTTTCCTCAAGTACGGAGTTGGCCTTGAAGTTGTGAAAACAGAAGCTTCATGTAGAGCTTAGTTCCAAGTTTGGAGATTCTTTCACTAACCAGCATTATTTCGCAGACGTGGGATTGAGGCTCCGAGGTTGGGTTGGCCGGTACCAGAACCTGGGATTTTGACTCTGTTAAGCTCAACACCCACACCACCACCTTCCTTCTATGGTTGTAGACACTTAACTTGCCTTTAAAACTTTGCAGCATTTATTTTCACAGTCTGACATCGACATAGCTGGCATAACTCCAGCTCAGCATTTTAAGGCTCCTGCTGGTACTCAGGAAGCAGTGACTAAAATGATAGGTACACTGTTCCTAAATATGAGATGTAAAACACTTAACACAGTACTTGAAAAAAAGTTGTCGTCTTAAAGATGATGCATCTTCCTTTAAAGTAAAAAACGAAAACAAAGACTATAAAGGAGCTTCTTATCTGCTTTAAACTCTTGGCTGGGTTTTCCAGGAAGCTTGAAAAGGAGAAGAATCAGGGCTCATTTTCTGTGGGGTCAGAGGGGAAACCGGAGACTGTGGCTGTCCCTGTTCCTGCTGGCGCTTGAAGCTTTCCACATTGTTCCATCAGCCCCTCGCTTATACCTTTCCTCCCATCCTCCCTCCTCTGCTGGAATCTGATGTGACTTTTACCAAGACAAAGAAAACCGCCTACATTGTGTGAGAAAACTCTCAAAAACCATTGAGACGGCCCGTGGTACAAAAACAAAGTGGGGAGAGGGTAGTTTAGATCACCAAGAATAAGAACAAATTGTCTGCTAAATCCTTGCCTGTAGTTGTGACACAGGGGAATAGTTCTCTTGGTTGAAACCAGCTACAGTCCCCATCAGCGACCTTGCCAGGCTTTTCCCCGATCCCACGTGCCTAAAACCCTGTTGTTGCTTTTGGTCAAGGCCTTTAGGCTGAGTTTGAGTCCATAGAATGTTGGAACTGGAATGTTTTCAAGGCTTGTCCAGTTCAGTCCCCACATTTGTAGGACAGAGAGGTTAAAAACTTGTTCAGGTTCCTACAAAGGCATTTGTAGGGGGGATCCTGGGGAGAAGGACAAGGTTTCTATAGCATCCATTAGTGATGCATTTATGGACACAGTTAACTTTTTTCCTCTTTTCATTCACACATTGGGTGTATTCTTTTGTTTGCTAGATTCTCTCCCTCTCTAACCTATAGAAGAAGGAAAAAGAGGCTCTGAAGGTAAATAGTTCTACAGCTAAAGAATTCCTTTTCTGGTTGTTTCGAAGAGCTGGCCTGGTTTAAACCAGTTATTCTTACACAGCATTCTCCCAGCTGCCCTGGTGCCCCGAACAGCTGTGCTGTGTATCTGCTGAAGACAGCCTGGGGTCGGCTTCACACCCTTAGCCTCTCTTCTCCCTGCAGTGCTTGCACAATGCAAAGCAAGCTGCTGGTGAGAGTTAAGTTTGCACTGATTCAGATGATCTCAGATTTAGAGTGCAATCCTGAAATCAATTTTAGGAAACGGAAAACATTTAGTGTTGCTTTAATAGTGAATCTGCTGGTTTGCCTTTTGATGGGAGAGAAGGAAAGGAGGGTGAAGATAAAGTGGCTGCAACAAGTAGGCTGAACGTGTACAGACTGTGTGCCTCCCACTGGTCAATGTTGGATTGCTTTAGAATTTTTTGATCACTTTAGGTGATTAGGTTATTATGCACTAGCCTCGATACAATATTCCCCCCGCTCCTTACACCTGACACATATCTAATCTGAAGGAGGATCATGCTCTTACAAGAGCAGAAAAAGAAATTATGCCATGTTTCTATGCAGACTCTTGCTTCTGCAGAACTTTACCTGTTAACATCTCAAAATCCTACACTTAGAGTTGGGTTAATTTTGGACACCTCTAACTTTCTTTTAGAGAAAAGAAAAAGACATCTTTGTTAATAGGCATTCATCTTGAACTTGGGACCTCGACGGAGATTGGCTTTTCACTAGGAGTAGACAGAAGTCATCCAAGAGACTGTTTTCTCTGTGCTAGACTTCTCTTTCTCTTCCACAGTTTCAGGAGTTTTCTTCAGGGAGTTTTTGCCAGAGCTAGATTTTCCAGTTTTACTTCCTAAAATGGAAATAGATTAGGGATTTCACCTTTCCCATCGCTGTAGTTTTGTCATCTTCAGTACCTTACTTTCATTTGTGCCAAATGAGGCAAGTTCCTGGCTTCACTTCATTCATCTAATTGAGGGCAGGGGCAGGAAGATATTTAATGGTCCTGCCTTAAAGCCCGAAACTTGGGCCACCAAGTAGGGTGACCAGGACAGCACATCAGAGCTGAGCATTTCAATTAGCTGGTTGATTCATTTCAGTGGAGACATATTCTTCACCTGTTACAGTTGTGCCTCTGAAATAGCAAGTCATTACCATTTGTCAGTATATAAAAGAGATTCTTCAAACTTTTGCCTCTTGTACCACCCTGAAAGAATTTTAAAAACCGCTTAGCCAGGCCGGGCACGGTGGCTCACGCCTGTAATCCTAGCACTCTGGGAGGCCGAGGCGGGCGGATCGTTCTGAGCTCAGGAGTTCAAGACCAGCCTGAGCAAGAGCGAGACCCCGTCTCTACCAAAAATAGAAAGAAATTAATTGGACAGCTAAAAATATATATAGAAAAAAATTAGCCGGGCATGGTGGCGCATGCCTGTAGTCCTAGCTACTTGGGAGGCTGAGGCAGTAGGATTGCTTGAGCCCAGGAGTTTGAGGTTGCCGTGAGCTAGGCTGACGCCACAGCACTCGCCCCAGGCAAGAGAGTGAGACTCTGTCTCAAAAATAAAATAAAATAAAAACAGCTTAGCCCATTGCACATTTTGTACATCTGCTTTAAATGTTTTTGTTTGTTGGTTTTAGTTTCTGTTCAAACCTTAGAGCTGCAGATCTGACTCATTCGATGTATGGAAAAGACTCTCCATATGATCTAATTGGCCAACACAGTCCTCATTATCAATCAGTCAGCCTGGCTTGCTTTCAAATAAAATCTAGCTTCATTTTTTAGGGTTTTGTTTGTTTTTTTAGACGCAGAGTCTCATTCTGTCAGCCAGGCTGGAATGCAGTGCCTGATCATAGCTCACTGCAGCCTTGAACTCCTGGGCTTAAGCAATCCTCCTGCCTCAGCCTCCTGAGTAGTTGGGACTGCAGGTATGCGCTACCACGAGGGCTAATTTTATGTGTGTGTGTATATGTGTAGACAAGTTCTGGCGCTACATTGCCCAGGCTGGTCTCCTTGTCTCAAGCAATCCTCTAGCCTCGGCCTCCCAAAGTGCTGGGATTAGACAAGTGTGAGCTGCCACACTAGGCCATTTTTTAATTTTAAAAAGGCGTTGGGGATGTTGGTACTTTAAGATGGGAGTCTGCCAACCTTCTCATTTGCCAGCAAATTAATAAACTTCTCTTTCCTTCTCTTCAAACCACTCATCCTCACTCTTCCGATGTGGCCTCGGAGACAGGTGCTGAACTTTTGGCAACAGAATTTGGTGTCCATAGGTGGGCCTATCGGCACCCGTGTGAAATGGCACCCTGCAACTGCTGGAAGAGGCAGGGAGCAGCCTCAGGTCAAAGCTGTGGGTTTTCACAGGCAGAGCAACTTCTTTTCAAGGTGAGAGAGCAAGGGACAGCCCCAGCAGCTGCCAGAGCCTGTTTTAGCTCCGGGGAACTCCCGTCTCTGTCTCCCCAAAGTAGACGCAGCTCCCCACAACCTGAACTGAGTTGAGGAGAAGGAAATGGATTTGCAAATGTCTGGACAGCCTTGGCCATTTGGTTATTGAGTAAGTTCCCTGGGGTGTACCCTGAGACCCTGATTCCACCCATTGGTGTGGTTTTTAGACCTTCATGTTGGTTTTATTTGTTTTGAGGTGCCTTTTGGGGGCGGAAGTCACTAGGTTGAATGGAACTAGGAAAACTGGTTTGAATTTGGAGCTCATTTGTGGTTCCCAGGGAACAGAGGGACTAGGCTACCAATTGGGGAGGGTTTCCCTGGGAACAATGGGGGATTAGGTCACTCATTTAGGGGGGCCTTCCAGCCCTGCAGGGCATTTGTTGAAGGCCCAGGGAATGGGGGGATTAAGCCACTCATTCTGTTTGGGGTGGCGTTTATCCCCTTTGGATTCCCATTTGCGAACCTTCCAGCCCTATGGCAGGGCATTTGAGGCATCGTCTGAGGTGCCATTTGGGGTGGCATTTGTCCCCTTTGGATTCCCATTTGCTTGATAGGCCCTGGCATTTTTGTGTTAGGATGCCCTGTATTGTCTGTCTGTTATTTGTGAGTTTCGTTTGCAACGTAAGGAAGCGCCATCTCACAGTCCCTTGGGAAAAAACTTGGGCTGAATGGTTAACTTATAGTAAAGAGAATGGTGTTATTGTAAGCCAATGTGTACACTGGAGTGTGAGGAGAAGTGGCTGTTAAATGAAAATTCCCATTTGATTGATAGGCCGTGGCATTTTAGATTGCTTGTGCTGGGAACTCCCTATATCGTTTGATTGTTTGTAAGTTTTTGTATGGAGTGTGAGAAAAAGTGGTGGTTGATGGTCCTTGGTTTATTCTGAGCTGTTGGTTCTTTTCCCAGGAATTTGTTGTTTGGATCCTAATTTTGATTTGGAGGTACATTCTAAAGGGTGTTCTCCATTACCTACCTCTTCGTCCCAAAATTAATCTCAATTGGTCTTTCTGTGCTTTTGCAAAAGAGGAAACCAAACTGTCCCGTTTGTAGATAAATGAGGGCCTGAGTTACATGTAAGAGGATGGGAACAACTCAGTGGTGAAACACTGAGGAATCCCACCCACAATCAGCAGGTGCTGACCCACTGCACTGAACCCTAGCCACAGCCCAGGTGCTGCTTTTAAAGAAGAATGGGAAACAAATGCTTTAAAATTAAGGAAAGACAAGGAGAACGACTCCCTTTGGGCACCCCAGTTAGTTTATAGCACCTCTACTTGCAAATATTCATATTAAATGGGAAGGTTCAAAGGCGTGCCAGGTTTTCTACGATGGCCAATTCTTGTGTACAAGTTTTTACTAAAGGGCAAATTATATCAGGAAAATTCAGAGCTCAGATGGTCAGCCTGCCACTACAGAATTAAAACGTTAAGTCTCAAGCTCTCTGCTTGAGATAAACTCATTGTTTATGATATACAAAATAACCTGTGTTTGTAAGATTTTTGATAAATGAGGTCCTCCTACCCCTACCAGAACCCTGCCCCTGTTTGGGGCAAGATGCTGGAAGGGGCCACAGACCAGGAGTGGACCCGGTGGGAGGGAGGATGGTCACATACAGCCCACTGCAGCCCCTTGCTGCTCCCACACAGCATGAGAGAAGGAACAGCTGCCACTTCCCCCATCTTGGCACCATGGGAGGGGCTGGGGGTTGCCACCTGAACTAATTCTTCAATCCCACACCCATTAGGTTATGACTCGGTGGGGAGTGGTCTCTCCTTACACAGCAGGGAGCTCCATTTGGCCAGAGGGCACCCATAGCCAGCCAGGGCAAGGCAATTGGCACGAATCCTTCACAGCTGTTAATATGGCCTTCAAAGCAAACTAAAAACTGCATGCATTCTTCTAGCTACGCCAGCCAAGGATCCTTAGAGACAGTCGAAAGGAAGGACCATCCTAGGGTGGGGTACAATCAGTGTGGTTTTTGGAAAAAAAGGACATTGGAAAGAACCCTGCCCCAAAATTGCAAAGGGCTCCAGATAACAAGAAACCCTCAGGAAACTAAATGGTTCCTTCAAGTCCAGGACTCAGACAACGAAGGATGGGCCTGGGGCCCCTGCCTCACTAGTAGCTGCAACCCAAATATCCCCAGAGAAGTCTCAGGTGCAAACTGACAGTGGGGACCCGGTTAGCGGACTTTTAGAAATAAGGGGGCCCAGGCTCCGTGCCTCGCCACTGAAGCCTCAGATACAAATTGACAACGGGGATTCCATTGGTGCCAAGCTGCATGGGCAGAAGCTGTCTGGAGGAGGGCCCCCCTCAACCTTACTGCTGTGGCCCAGTCCCTGGCAGCAGCTCCGCATGGTGCTCTGCAAGCTAGGTAGCAGTGAGGCAGGCGGCGACTAAGAACTCCCTGCAGTGGGCCCAGGGGCAGACCTGGGCAGGCAGCAGGAGTACCAGGAGCTGTTCCAAAAGTGACTGAAACTCACCTCTGAGGGCACTGCTAAGCTCCTGCTGGATGAATACCAGGGCGTGGTGAAGCATGCAGGAGACTGCCATTGCGGAGCAGTTCGCTTTCAAGGTCAGGCCTCAACAGACGTGCACATCATTACAGCACTGGCAAGAAGAAAGCTACCAAAAGTCAGTAAGGCCATATAGGCTGATGGGATCCCAGGACGTACAAACAGAATTTAATTCTCCATAGCGGCCAGGTGCGGTGGCTCACACCTGTAATCCTAGCACTCAGGGAGGCCAAGACGGGTGGATTGTTTGAGCTCAGGAGTTCGAGACCAGCCTGAGCAAGAGCGAGACCCCATCTCTACTAAAAATAGAAAGAAATTAACTGGACAACTGAAAATATATAGAAAAAATTAGCCAGGCTTGGTGGCGCATGCCTGTAGTCCCAGCTGCTGGGGAGGCTGAGGCAGAAGGATCGCTTCAGCCCAGGAGTTTGAGGTTGCTGTGAGCTAGGCTGATGCCACAGCACTCGCCCCAGGCGAGAGAGTGAGACACCGTCTCAAAAAAAAAAAAAAATTCTCCATAGCAATGAGTAAGTATGGATACATGCAGGATCTACATGCCACTAATGATATTGTACAAATGACTATGAGTGATACTCAGTTGCATTTGAGTGGCAGGATCCTGGGACTGGGGTGGCCTCGCAATGCTGCTGGACTGTGTTAGGGGCTTTGAAAGGGCTCTCCTGCCCTGTTTGATGGGAGCCTAGCAGGGGACTTGTGGAACCTATAATTGGACAACTTTGCAAACAGCAGGTTAATCCACATACTGGAAGTGTGATACCTTGATGGATTTGATGGGACCTCATTTGAGAGGACCCCGTTTGCAACTAACTGTTTATGCTTGCGGCAGTCCAAGGACAGAAAGGTGACTGGCTACACAGCCCAACATGTGGGGTCCACCCTTTCCATGATGGGCAGCTTCACACAGATGCCTAAGCTTGTATTGGTAGATACCCGTTCAGGCTGCGTAGGGGCTTGTCCTACCCAAAGGAAAGAAAGGAGCATCTGAGGTTACAGAATCCTTCTGGAGAAACTCACTCCAAGATGGGCTCCTACCAGGAGCTGAGAGGGCCTTTGCTGAGTTCCTGCACACGTACAGGAACAGGCCTTGGGGGACGACAGGATGATGGGCATCAACAGTCCAGAAAGAGGCCAAGCAAATGGATAACAACATGCTGGTGACGGAAGCCATGGACAGACAGCTGCAGAGACAGCTCGGCAGCTCAAGATATCACCATGTTTGGCTACTCCAGAGGTCCCACTGGGGGGATCTTTGCTTCCCCACTGCACAATGCCCTGTGGTCACCCATAAACTCATTCTTCGAGTGGACCCTCAGTGGGAACCAGGTAAACGATTTCTCAAAGAAGCTGAACACGGGGGACTCAGTGGTCCTAAAGGTCATCAAAATGCTCATAGGCTCCTTTCCTCTGTACAGAGCGATAATGGACCCTCCTTTGTAGTAGAGGTAACCCAACAAGTAAACAAAGCCCTACACCTGAAATAGAAATTGCACACATCCGAGAATCAATACAGGAAACCTGTCTAAAGTGAGATAGGATGTTGCTGGTTGCCCCTTCAATGGATGAGGGAAGCCCTTTAGAAGCAGGCTTAAGTTAAGCCCCTAAAAAAATAGTTTATGAGAGACCCTTCCTAACACCCCAAAGTAAGTCTGGTAATACAACCACAAGTTTAAAAAAATAGAATAAAGCAATATGTCAAATGAGTGTGTGAGGTGCTAACCACTGTACATGAGTTTGCCTCTTTCAGGCCCCTGTCCTGAAGCAGTTGGAAGCAGAGAAGAGAAAGGGACCCTATGAAGTGCCTCTAACAACTCACACCTTGTCAAAATCGTCAGAAGTGCAATCTTGGGTCCTTCATACCACAGTAGAGAGGTGTAGCCCCCAGTGGAGGGGCCAGCCTTTAGGCAATGTAAATAAAGTATCTGAGAAAAAGGAAAAAATGAAAATGTTATTTTTGCCAATCTTTGGTTATTTGTTTTGCCTGTAGGATGGAGGGACAGCTCCTTTTTGAGGATTTCCCTGGGCTGTCTCCTCTTTTGATCTGTCTTGCTGCTGGGTGTGTTATCCTAAACCTTGGTTGGTGCAAGTATTTCTGTATATAATTTCTGAATGCAGAAGCCAGTCTCTTCAATCACCTACAGGGTAAAACTAACAGCTCTGCACTCAGAGGTCCCATGTTTCTTTTCTAACCCAGCCCTGTATGGGACATTGTGTGCAAGGTGACAGTCCCTTTCACCTTGTTGGTCCTCACGGTTGGGGTTACTGCTTATGCCCTTTTCCACCACCCCAATTCAGCAGGAAGTAGCTTGATGACTATGTCCCTCCTTGCATAGATACGGAAGGGTAAAATTGACAGCAGGGAATATGTAACAGAGAAAATGGCCTGAAAAGGGTGAAAATGTTTTCTGTCTCTTCAAAACCCCCTCACCCTTTTTGAAAACTAAAACCTGCATCCCTGCGTCAGGCCAGTGGTCGGGAGGGGCAGGGGAATGTTCTTTGTTCTTTGTGCCACAGGAGATGGCTCAAGGGAATTGTCTGGGCAGAGGTCACAAGATTTTCTTAGCTGAAGATGGGCCGAATCAGAACCTTTAAAAGCTCTGTACTTCTGCTCAGAAGCAGGACGTTGGTACTTTAAGAGGGGAGTCTGCCAATCTCCTCATTTGCCAGCAAATTAATAAACTCTTCTCCTCAAAAAAAAAAAAAAAGGTGCTAGTGGCCTTCCCTCTGACAACATCTCTTCTGAATGTTAATAATAATTCTAAGACAGGTAGTTAAGCAGGTAGACAATGAGACTTGGAGATTGCCATGGTCGATCACTTGGTCACTTGGTCCTGGGAGCTTTCTCTACATCGTTGTAATAAGACTCCCTCAGGAATCTCCAGTTGTCCTTCTGTGTGGTTCTCCTGGGCTGTATACCCTGCTAGGCAGTTCTTCAGGGTAATTTGGAATAAGTGACATGCCAGTCATTTGACTCACTACCTCCCTTTAGAGGACCATTTCATTAGAAGAATGAACGTCTTCTGCAGGCAAATAGCCTTGTCTTAACCAGGTTGTGTTGATGTTTATAAGCTACAATTACAGGAAGGTTACACTTGCCAGCCCTGTCCCTGGTTATGGGTGGTCCCTCATACCCAAGAAAGCTAGCTGTGATTAGAGTTCTATAGCAGTAATTGGCATGTAACCCAAGGAAACTAATGGTCTACCATATACTGCTGGTTTAGGTGATGCTGTGGTACGAGGGAAGAGATGTGCCATATTAACCCATGAGGAAATGAAAGACATGAAAAAAGATTTTTTAATAGAAATATTGGCAAGGTATGCATTTCCATTGATCCCTGTCTTAGGTGCAGGACAGGGGAAATTTTAGGATAAATAAGGCACAGTCTCTAACCTCACTTAGTTTATTATTTTCTTTCTTCTGCTTGCTTAGGGTTTAATTTCTTTTCTGATTTCTTAAGGTGGAAGCTGAAGTCACTGATTTGAGACCTTTCTTTTCTAATATAGGTATTTCCTTCTAACTACGGCTTTGGCTGCATCCTATAAATTTTAATATGTTGTGCTTTCTCACTATTCAAAATACTTTCTAATTTCTCTTTTGATTTCTTCTTTGACACATGGGTCATTTAGAATTATGTTATTTAAATGTTTCCAAATACTTAGGTATTTTCCAAATATCTATTTTTTTTTTTTTTAAGAGACTGGGTCTATGAGCCAGGCTCAGTGGCTCAGACCTGTAATCCTAGCACTTTGGGAGGCCAAGGTGGAAGGATTGCTTGAGGCCAGGGGTTCAAGACCAGCCTGAGCAAGAGTGAAACCCTGTCTCTGCAAAAAATAGAAAAATTAGCTGGGTGCGGTTGCACATGCCTGTGGTCTCAGCTACTCTGGAGGCTGAGGCAGCAGGATCCCTTGAGCCCAGGACTGTGAGGTTCCAGTGAGCTATGATGATGCCACTACACTCTAGCCTGGACAACACAGCAAAACCCTGTCTCAAAAAAAACAGAGAGACTGGGTCTCCCTGTGTTGCCTAGGCTGGACTCAAACTCCTGGGCATTAATTTCTAATTTAATTCCACTATGGCAAAGAACATACTTTGTATGAGTTGAATCCCTTGAAATTTAGTAAGACTTGTTTTATGAGCCAGAATATGTTCAGAGTATGCTTGAAGAGTGTGTATTCTGCTCTTGTTGGGTGGAGTGTTCTATAAGTGTCAATTCAGTCAAGTCATTGCATAGTGTTGTTTGAGCCTTTTATGTCCTTACTGATTTTCCTGGCTACTTGTCCTATCATTTATTGAGAGAGGAGTGTTAAAATATGCTTATAATTGTGGCTTTGTCTCCTTTCCTTGCAGTTCTGTTGGATTTTGCTTCATGTATTTTGAAAGTCTGTAATTAGGTGCAAAAACATTTAGGATTGTTACATCCTCTTTATAATTTGACCCTGTTATCATTATGAAATGGCTCTTTATCCTTTTTTTTGTTTTGTTTTGTTTGAGACAAGACTCTTACTCTGTTGCCCAGGCTAGAGTGCCATGGCATCAACGTAGCTCATGGCAACCTTCAACTCCTGGGCTCAAGCAATCTTTCTGCCTCAGCCTCCCGAGTAGCTGGGACTACAGGCATGCGCCACCATGCCGGGCTAATTTTTCCTTTATATTTTTAGTTATCCAGCTAATTTCTTTCCATTTTTAGTAGAGACGGGGTCTCGCTCTTGCTCAGGCTGGTCTCGAACTCCTGAGTTCAAACGATCCTCCCGCCTCAGCCTCCCAGAGTGCTAGGATTATAGGCATGAGCCACCGCGCCCGGCCCGTGTCTTTATATTTAAAATGTGTTTCTTGTATGTAATATATAGCTGAGTCTTGCTTTTTTATCCAGTCTGACAGTCTCTACCTTTTATTGATAATTGGGACGTTTAGACCATTCATTCACATGTACTGTTGTTATTGATGTGATTGTGTTTAAATCTGCCATCTATTTGTTCTCTGTGTGTCCCATCTGTTCTTTGTTACCTTTCCCCGTCTTTCTGCTGCCTTTTAGATCAATTGAGTATTAGTCATAATTCCATTTTATTCCCCTTCGGTGGCTTATTAGCTATAACTCTCTTTAATGGTTGCTTTAGGAATTATAGGCTTATCACAGCCTACTTCAACTGTTATTACACCACTTCACATATAGTTTAAGAATCTTGGCCGGGCGCGGTGGCTCACGCCTGTAATCCTAGCACTCTGGGAGGCCGAGGCGGGTGGATCGTTCTGAGCTCAGGAGTTCAAGACCAGCCTGAGCAAGAGCGAGACCCCGTCTCTACCAAAAATAGAAAGAAATTAATCGGACAGCTAAAAATATATATAGAAAAAATTAGCCGGGCATGGTGGCACATGCCTGTAGTCCCAGCTACTCGGGAGGCTGAGACAGTAGGATCGCTTGAGCCCAGGAGTTTGAGGTTGCTGTGAGCTAGGCTGACGCCATGGCACTCGCCCCAGGCAAGAGAGTGAGACTCTGCCTCAAAAAAAAAAAAAAAAAAAAAAAAAAAAAATTGACCATTATGGTTCCAAGAATCTTGGCTAGGCATGGTGGCTAACACACCTGTAATCCCAGCACTTTGGAGGCCAAGGTGGTAGGATTGCTTGAGGCCAGGAGTTTGAGTTTGCAGTGAGCTGTGATGACACCATTGCACTCTACCCAGGACGACAGAGCAAGACCTTTTCTCAAAAAAAAAAAAAAAAATCTTAAACAGTGTACTTTTGTCTCTCTCCTCCCAGCTTCTCATACATTTTACTATTTTATATATACATATGTTTATATAATTTAATAAAATTTAAAATTTTTTAAAATGTCACTTATCTTTTAAAAAGATTTCTAAATAACAAGAAAAAAGTCCTTTATATTTACCCACATAGTTACCATTTCTGGTGCTCTTCATTCCTTTCTGTAGATCCAGATTTTTATCTGGTATCATTATCCCTGTAACTGAAAGATTCCTTTCAACATCTCTTGTAATGCAAATCTGATCTACTATGGATAAATTCTCTCAGCTTTTGTATGTCTGATAAAGTCTTCGATTTGTTTTTGTTTTGGAAGGCATATTTCTGGGTATAGAATTCTGGGTTGACACCATTCTTATCCACATGTAATGGGTCTTTTTTCCTCTGGTTGCTTTTAAAATTCTTTTTTGAGACAGGTTCTCACGCCGCACCCAGTGCAGTGGGCAGTGGCATGATCATAGCTCACTGCAGCCTTGAGCCCTGGGCTCAAGCAATCCTCCTGCCTCAGCCTCCCAAGTAGCTGGAACTAGAGGCATGTGCCGTAATGCCCAGCTAATTTTTAAATTGAAGAGAATGGGGTCTCACTGTGTTGCCAAGGCTGGTCTCAAACTCCTGGGCTCAAGTGATCCTCCCACCTCAGCCTCCCAGAGTGCTAGGATTATAGGCATGAGCCACCGCACCCGGCCTGCTTTCTTTGTGTCTTTTTAAATAATTGTTTTATTTATGTGTGTTTGTGCATATGCCTGGGACCTGAATGCTCATGGTTTAGTTTCACACAAAATAACAGAATAGTTAGTGAAACACATCTCCCATCTGCCTTTCTCCCCTCAAGCTCCCAATGCCCTCCCTGCCCCACACCCTTTCTCCGATTTTATGCATCTTTCCAGAGGTGGTCTTCATGCATAAAAGCTTAGAAATAAGTGGCAGCATAGTATCTTTCTTCTGCACCTTGTTTTTTGTTTTTTTCATTTAACAGGTTATTTTCAGGTGACTCCATAATAGCACATGCACTCTAAGGAGCTGCCTTATTCTTTTTAACAGTTGCACAGGGTTCCATTGTATGGGTGCACCATAATTTATGTACCCTTTCCACTTTAAAAGACTTTAAGTTGTGTTTAAACTTGTGCTATTATAAACAAGCCTGCAAAAGCTATCTTTATTATGTGTGTGTATTAATATATAAATTTTCCACATGAGCAACTCTATCTACAGGATAAATTCCCAGATGCGGAAGTGGTATTTCAAAGCGTTTGTACTTTTGAAATGTAGGGAGCTGTGACTAAATTGCTTTTCAGAAAGAGTGCGCTGACTTACACCCCCACAGCAGGGTATGAAGGTGTATGTGTCCCCATACCCTCCCCAACAGTTTACTAAACTTTTTACATGCTCATATTTTTTAAATAGTGGTTATAAACACTATCAAAGGGTCACCTTTGTGAGGGATGACAGTAGTTGCACTGCATTTATTTGCTAGTAATCTAAAAAACAGTGAACAAAGATTAATTTCCTTTTTATTTATGATCATTTACTCAGTTCAGTCTACAGACTTAACCTATACCTAGTCCTAGGGGTAGAAAGGTCTGTGACTTGGTCCCTTCCCCCAGGAAGCTTGTCTTATGGAGGGAGACACAAAAGAGATAGTTATGATATGGCATGTGTTCTGTTGGAGAAAATTGTATAATGGAATAAGGAAAAGTGTTGCTAGAATGCTCTCAGGAAGTGTTGCCAAGGATTGTTGATTATGTTGAACTTGATGGTGAATGTCGTTCCGGAAGCAGCCCAGGTGGAGAGTAGGAAGTTGCTCCTGCTAATGAGCCAGCTCAGGGTGGATGCTGTTAGCCCAGCCTCATCTGGAGCTCGAGTCTGCACCTCCCTGCAGAATTACCAGGCTTCATGCAGGAAATCAGCAGCCTGTGATTGGAGGGCTGGTGCGGGTTGAGATAATGAACTTGGTAGTGTCGGCAGAGGTGATTGGCCGGGCCCTGCTGCAGTGAGAATGCAGACTGGATGCTCGGGTCCCTGGCTTGGGTGATAAGCGAGGACAGCTGAATAATTGGGAGCTCGAAGTTGCTTCTGCCTCCGTGAGAGGTCTGCGTGGCTGTCGCTTTTTCCTTTTTTTAAAAGGAAGCCAAACATTTGATCACCGTCACCTGCAGAAGTGAGTTTTTACTGAAGAAGCTCCAGCTGCTTTCTCCTTACTGCCAGCAGCCCGGCAAGGCTCCCTCAGAGTGAGCTACTTCTCAGGCCAGGCACGACAGCAGTGCTGGCCAGTCTGAAAAGGCAGGAAACAGCCCCTGCATGCAGAGAGCTTCCAGCCTAGTCTTCCAGGCAGCTGTGTAGCCAGAAAGCCTTGGTATTGTGGTCACAGTCCTCAAAAGTGAACAGTCACCATCGGCGGCGTTTGGAGGAAGCTGTGATGTTGCAGATGCTGTGGCATTTTCTGGCTAGCTTTTTCCCTAGGGCCAGGTGCCAAGACTCCAGAGAGGGGAACGATCATGAAGTCAGAGGCACCCCAGCCCCTGCTCGGGGAGACCAGGTATCAAGCTTTCTGGTGAAACAGAATGGAAGGGCTGAGGCCACGGAAAAGAGACCCACCATTTTGCTGGTGGTTGGACCTGCCGAGCAGTTTCCTAAGGTAATGGCAGCTTCAAGAGGACCTCCTAGTTTAGGAGGATCTTTCTGGAATAAAACTGGGGTATGGGGAGGAAAGGAGGACTTAAAATCAATTTGGTACTGGGGAGAAGTGTTAAGCAATGAAGAAGCCCACAAAATTCAGTCCAGAATCTTTCCATGGCCACTGTAAAAGCTACATTACCCATTATGATCACCCCAGTGTGGCTATTGAGGGAAAGAAGGTTGAATTCAAAAGATTTGCCTCAGCATTTGTCCGTTTGGCCACAGAAAGGCATTTGAAAGTAAGGGACAAACTATTAAAGTGTGTCTTAGCTGAACTGAACAGTGCGAGGAGGACAAAGCCAGAAGGGCAGAGCACGCACCTGCAAAGTTGAACCCGGTTGCCTGGGCCTGGGAGGTGGGGGTCTCGGCATCCTGAAGGTCCCACTTCCCTTGCCTTGGTAGAACCGCCGTGTTAACTTTGGGTCCAGAAGGAAGGGCGAAGGGGTGGGGCTGGGTCCCAGGAGAGGCTAGAGCCTCTAGGCACAGAGGCTGGCACCCCTCTGGGAACGACCACAGCCACCTGGGTCTGCCACGTACAGGGCCTTTCATCCCTGCAAGCCCTTTGGTCCCTCTCAGCATGGGTTATCACATTGGGTCTTAAGGAGAGCCAAGGTAAGTGGAGTGCCCCATTTCCTAGATGAGGAACCTGAGATGCAGACAAGTTAAATACCTCGCCCAGGGTTAACTGATTAAAGAGAGGTAGAGCTGAGATTTAACCCCCAAAACTCCAGCCTGAGCAAGAGTGAGACCCTCTCTCTACTAAAAATAGAAAAAATTAGCCGGGCACGGTGGCGCCTGCCTGTAGTCCCAGCTACTCGGGAAGCTAAGGCAGGAGGATTGCTTGAGCCCAGGAGTTTGAGGTTGCAGTGAGCTACAATGATGCCACGGCACTCACTCTACCTGGGGTGTCAGAGCAAGACTCTGTCTCAAAAAAACAAAACCCCAAATCTGTCTGGAACCTGTGCAGGGGTGCGGCCCTTTGACCAAATTCAAATTTTACGGAACAAATATGTTCTGGTCGCACTCAGGGATCCGGAGGGCCACGTGTGGCCCTTGACGCCGCAGATTCCCCACCCCTGCCAGAGTTCCCAAGATTAGAAGGAAATTGCCATTTGGCTGAGATTTCTCCTGCCTGCGGCAGGAGTGACCTTGTTCGCCTCCTAAGCTTTGATTATTTTCAGTCTTTTCTTTTTACTCTGGATAAAAATCAATCAGAAGGGAAGGGGATTCTGCCCAGTGTTTGGCATATCATAGATACCCCAAAACTGTTGAGTTGAATTGCTACATTTAAGAAATAAATGTTCATTTTGTCTTTGCTAATTAGGGACTTTTGATGTAATAACAACTTTGCAGTCGTGTGGGCATCGAGGAGAATCCTTAGTCTGTGATAAGCCCTTTCTGGGAGTCAGGGTCTTACAGAGTCTTTGTTATGCCTGAGATGTTCGTATTTAATGTGCAATGGGGGAGTGTCACTTTGTGCCTTTTGCTCATTTTAGATAAGATTGGAAAGGCGGTGGCTCTAGCTTTTGTGAGGAACTTTTATCTACGTACCTGCTTGCCCTGTGGCCTGAATTGTCTGGCTGCCTTTGAAAGTTACCTATTTTTTTTTTTTTTTTTGAGACAGAGTCTCACTCTTTTGCCCGGGCTAGAGTGAGTGCCGTGGCGTCAGCCTAGCTCACAGCATGAAAGTTACCTGTTTTTGACTTTAATAGTTAACTGCTCCGTTTCCCAGTGTCCTACA
>RJWJ010023775.1:0-25484 GCA_004363605.1 Indri indri | reverse complement strand
TAGTGCAGTACTCTAATATGGATGTTTGCAAAAACAACCCTTAGCAGTACTTAAACAATCACACCTTCATCACATTATGTTCCTACCTCTGGGTGCTTAAAGAAAGCCCTTTAACACTTAACAGCATGCCAACTGCTGGCACAGGCTTTCTCACTGTAACCACAGCATGCAAACCTGGATAAGCTGCACAGGTTAATTGGGAGGGCTGGAATTACATCAACCCCCAGTGGTAATGATTGGGTACCTCATGGGAAACAAATACGATATTCTACAAAAAATGAAATTTGGCAAAACTAATGAAAGAAGGGAGGTCGATGATGAGAGAATGGGAATAGTACAAATATGCAGATTTCTCATCTTTTAGAACGGAAGTTTAATGAACATAATTTAAAAAAGCACATCAAGTGAAAGTATATCATCAAATAAATAGCCATGAAAGTAACTAATAATGACCATTGGCCAGGCACAGTGGCTCATGCCTGTAATCCTAGCACTTAGGGAGGCCAAGGTAGATCACTTGAGGCCAGGGGTTTGAGACCAGCTTGGGTGACATAGCTAGACCCTATCTCTACAAAAAATTTAAAAAATTAAAACAAATTTTAAAAAATGATTATTATAATTATAAGCAACTTTAAAAAAATTAATGATATAGAAGTAGGGAAAATGATATAATAGGGTTGCTCATGTAAACAGGTTTATATAAGGGAATCAATAGATAACATTCAAAAAAATAGGACTAAGAATGTGCTGTTACACTTAAAATCACCAACAGAAAGAGAAACAGACTGCAATTCTTCTGCGTTAGAAGAAAATAGCATTTAATAGAAAGCAAAGGAAATGTAGACAATATGGTAATGTATTTTAAAAATACAAAAATCAAGAAGAGAGAATTTAGATCATAATTGTCATATCAATGTAAGTTAGTCTTATCTTATCAATAAGTTAATCTTATCTACCAAAAGAAGAAGAACCCCAGGTTAGATCACAAAGTAAAATTCAATTATATGCTATATGCAGGTACATATCAAAAACAAGGAGACTCAAAAGTTTTTAGTAAAAACTAGGCAAAGATATACCAAGAAATTTCAAAGAAAAAGAACATAAGAGTTGCAATATTCAGCAGACAAGGCCAAAAAGCAAGTGAGGCATTAAAAGAGATAAACTGTATAATGAAAAATATTTTAATCTGAAATATAAATTCAACATCTATAGATATTTCTACATCAAAAAATATATCAACATTCATAATTTAACATCACAAAAGTAAAAAAGTCCACCATAATAATAGAAACACTTAATACTCCTATCTCGATCTATGATAGATCAAGTAGCAAAATATATATATTTTTGTATATATATATATTTAAATATGTATGTATATATGCATATATTTATATATGTGTATATATATATTTATATGTGCATACATTTATATGTGTGTATGTGTATTTACATGTATGTATATATATATATAGGCAAAGACAGAGTAGACATAAACAACATAATGTATCAAAGTACCATTTATCAAACTCTATATGCAGAAATCAGAGACAGCACATTCAAGTATTTAAGAAATTGATGAAAATTAGTTATTTAAATGGAAAATACTCAGTAAATTCCAGAGAGTAGAAATAGTAAGAGAAGATAATTTCTGAATACAACGTAATAAAATTAGAAATTAATAACAAAATTTAAGGGGGTAAAATCCAACTTTATAAAAACTTACTTCGATCTATTCTTAGGTCAAAGAGGAAATGAACAAATAAAAATAGAAGGGTATATGAAATATAATAATAAAATACTATTATATATCTAAAAAGAATTATAGAAAATTTAATATCCATAAAGCTTACTTGTCTAACAAAAATGACTATAAATGAATTAAAATTTCAAGTGAAGTTATAAAAAAATACAAATTATAAGAAATAATACAGAAAGAAAATAATACATGAGAAAACAAAAGAATTCTATTTTGAACAAGTAAACTCAAAACTTACTTGGTACTTTGAAATCTATCAACCAACAAACTAACCATTAGCTAACTGAATCCCCACACAAGGAAGAAAGATATTATATGCAAAATAATCTTTTATTATTTTTTATCATGTCTTTTCATGCTTTCTCAATTCAGTATGTATTTTCAAACCTGAAAAAAACTGAGTGATTTTCTAATAAGCTATAAATAACAGAGACTGATCATAAAAGAGAGAGAAAAACCTAAACATGTCAGTGCCGTAGAGAAAATTGACAACGTTGTAGTGCTACTCTTTCTTTAAAAGCACCACATTCAGGCATTTTCATAGGTGAAACATGCCAAACTTCTAAGTAACAGATGAAGTCATTTCTTTAATAAAGTCAACAGAGAAAAAGAAGAAACTTTACTTTTTAAGAAAAGATTATGAATATTTGCAATTAATATTAAACAATATTAATAATGATATACTAATTCAAAGTAGAATTTATACCGTGAATGTACCAAAATATATTTCTAGTAGGAATATGTGATACAATTCAACATATTAATTAAATCTAAGGAGAAAAATAAATATATGATTATCTTCAAAGATACTACAAAATCATTTGCTAAAATTAAGTATCTAGGCATAGGCTCCCATCAGACTGCCTCTCCTGAAAATAACAACTGGAAATTCTGCACACATAATACATGAATAAAGAAAACTCACTTCTCCACTTCTATATACCTTTTAGGCAGCCAGAGGTCTACAAAAACCAGACTACTGAAAGCTCCGGAGAGTAAATAAAGGAAATCTCCAAAATGTCCTGGAGGAATAAATCAAAAAGTATTTTATATATCAAGAACCAAAAAAATAGAATCCATTCTCAAGAAAACAGGCAGTCAATGGAGGCAACCCCAAGATGGACTAGAGGTTGGAATTACCAAGAACTTTAAAGCAATTATTGTAATTATGCTAAGTTAGGTATAGGAAATTATGCTCATAAAGAATCAAATGTATAACATTTCTTAAGGCGAATAAAAAATATAATAAAGAACTAAATGGATATTTTAAAACAAAAAGTATAATATTTGAAATAAAAAATACTGGATGGACTTAGTAGCAGAATGAAATGACAAAGGAAAATTTCAGTGAACATGAAGATGAATCAAAAAAAACCTAATCTACAACTAGAAAAAATATTCTTCAAAAATGAAGATTATATAAAGGCATTTTTAGGGAAAAAAATCTAAGAAAATTTATCACCAGTAGATTGTACTAGAAGAAATGCTAAAAGTAATTTTTATGTATAGGCAAAATGACACCAAAGGAAAATTGAATCTTCTAGAAGAAATGAAGACCATCAGAAATGTAAACATCTAAATAAATATAAAAGATAGTTTTTATCTTAATTTCTTGAAATACAAGTGATTTATTAAAGCACAAGTTATAACATTATCTTGCAGGGATTAGTATGCACAAGAAAGTAACACATATGACAATTGCAACACAAAGAGCAATGCAGAAGGGATGTAAATGAAGCTATGTGTTTGCCACATTTCTATATTTCAAGTGAAGTGATATAATATTAATTCGAAGTAGACTGTGAAAAGTTAAGTACTTCTGTTGTAATGGGATGCTACCAGCAGTGGGTAGAGGCCAGGGATGCTGCTAAACATCCTATAATGCACAGAACAGCTTCCCATACCAAAGAATTATCCTGTCCAAAATGTCGGTGGTGCTGAGGTTGAGAAATTCTGCCATAAAGCAACCACAAAATATGTATAACATGTTATAGCTAAAAAGCCAATATATAGATTGAAATTGGAATATTTAATCAAAAGATCGGTGAAAAGAAAACAAAGGAAATAAAACAGAAGAAGAAAACAAAAAAGAAATAATAGGCAGCTTTAACTCCAATTATATCAAAATTACATAATGTGAGAGGACTAAACACTCCAATTAAAAGGCAGATATTCTCAGAATGTATTAAAAGCACGACCCGACTGTGATCTCTACAAGAAACACACTTTAAATACAAAGACACAGATAACTAGAAAGTAAATGAAAAAAAGATATACTCTGCAAACAATAAGTATAAAAATAATGGCAAGGCGATAACATTAGATTTTTTAAATGGACTTTAAGACATAGAGCATTGCCAAAGATAAAGAGGAACATTTCATAATGAAAAAGGGCTGAATTCATTAGGAAGACATAACAATCACAAATGTGTATGCATCTAATAATGGACTTTCAAAATACATGAAGCAAAAGTTAGCAAAATTAAGGAGAGAATGAGAAAATTCCATAATAATAGATTTTAACACTCTTCTCAGTAATTATTAAAGAACTAGACAAAAATAAGTAAAGACATAGATTATCTAAACAATATTATGAAATGCAATACCCCAACCGATATTTATAGAAAGCTACAAATAAAATTATTTTCAAGTGCACATGGTAAATTCACAAAGATATGACATAGTTTAGTCCATGAAACAAATCTCAAAATATTCATAAGAAATGAAATTAAATACAGCATGTATTCTAAATTAAAATTTAGTAGTATTAAGATACATAGAAAAAAAAAAAACCAAAGCATTTGAAAAGTAGCCAATACAACTTCTAAAGTATCCATGGGTCAAAGGAAAAGTCACAAGCAAAATTAGAAAATATCTCTGAATGGTAACAGAAGGACAGCATATCATTATCTATGGCATGCAGCAAATGCAGTGTTTACAAGGAAATTTATGACTCTAAATGTGCATATAAGACAAAAAGAAAAGACTAATATCAATAACCTTGGGTTCGAATTTAAACAGGTATAAAAAGAAAAAGAAAAGTAAACCCAAAGGAAGAAGAATGGAAATAATAAAGAAAAGAGCAGAAATCAACTGAATAGTATATAGACAAACGATAGTATAAAACACCCAAATGAAAAGCATGTTCTTGTTAAAACCAATAAAATTGATAGGATCATCAAGAGAAAAAGAGAGAAAAGACAAAGGTCACCAATATCAGGAAATGAAGATGTCACTAAATATGTTAAAAACATATAAGAGATTATAAGGGAATATTAGTAACAACTTTATGCGTTAAAATACAGCAACTTAAAATAAATTTAACAAATTCCTTGAAAAATACGATTTATCAAAATTAATACAAAATTAAAAAATTTGAGTAGCCCAATATTCATAAAACAAGTTAACTGTATTATCAAGAACTGTTCCACCAAGAATGTTCAGGCCCAGATTTCCCTGTATGCGCTATCAAACAGTCAAGGAAGAGAGAACACCACCCATACACAAAATCTTTGAGAAAATAAAGGAAGACGGAACACTTCCCAACTTGCTTTATGATGGCAGCATAACCCAAATACTAAAACCCGACAAAATCATTACAAAAGAATTAAAATCACAGATTAATATTCCTCATGAACACAGACACAAAAATTCTCAGTGAAATACTAGCAATCTAAATTCAACAATGAATAAAAGGGGTAATATGCTACAACCAAATGTGTTTATCTTAGGAATGAAAGGTGGATTGAATATTTGAAAATCCTGATAAAGATAAGATTTTTTAAAATTAGGCAAGTTGATGAAAAAATAAATATGCATAAATAAATATGTAAGTTCTAAAAAAGAAGATTAATAAATAAGAAATAACTGCACTAGATATTAAAACATAATATAAGGTTATAATGATTGAAATCATTTTATACTTTAAGAAACAGATAAATGAAATAGAATGGAGAATCCAGAAATAGACAAAAATATACATAGAAAAGTAATATATGATAAAGGTGGAATTTCAAATCAATGTGGGAAAGATAAAATATTGAATAAATGATGTTGAGAAATTGAGCCTGCCATCTAAATAAAAAATAAAATAGATTGCATACCTTTTTTCTTACTCAAGGAAAATTTTAGATGAAATATAAATCTAAATGTTTTTAAAAATAAAATTATAAAATTGCGAGAAGAAACTTAGAAATTTATTTTATAATTATGGTGTGGAGAAAGCATTTCTCAAAAAGACAAATTTAGAAGCCTTGAAAGACTGATTAATTCAACACCCAACAATTAAAAGCCATTAAAATATAGCATTATAAAGTTAAAGGATATATGGAAAACTAGGAAAAAATTATTTGCAGCATATATAGCACAAAAGGGGCCAAATTCTTTTGTATATAAATAGCTCTTACAAATCAATAAGATGTCTTTTTTAGCATCTACACTAGAATGTTTTATAGCAGCACAATTTACAATTGCAAAGATGTGGAAACAACCCAAGGGCCCATCAATACATGAGTGGATTAATAAAATGTGGTATATGTATACCCTGGAGTTCCACTCAGCCACAAAAAACAATATATGATAATGGGGAGGGTATGTGGAAGAGAATACCTTCATACTTTGTAGAACATCAATTGGTGTTACATCTCTGGGAGGCAATTTGGCAATATCTAATATTTATATGACATTGATCTAATAATTCTACTTCCAGAAATCTACATTAAAGATACATTTGCACATTTGTGCCAAGTTCTACAGGCAAGGGTATTTGTAGCAGCACTGTTTGTAGTAACAAATGTAAAAATAAATATACATCAATGAGGGGCTGGATAAATGGGATCAAAATGGAATATTCTGTGCCATTAAAAAGACTGAGATTGATCTATACATGATTATATAAGTCTCCAAGTTATACCTTTAAATAATATATAACAGCATGAGGCAAGACAGTTTATAATATGTGCTTTCATTGAGTAAAATAATACGTAGTAAATATGTGTGTAGCTATATCCTCCTAAATGTGTAGAAACATACATATATATACATGCAGAGACTTTTTATTCTTTTATATTTATAGATTTTTTTAAGAAAGTACACAAGAAACTGCTATCACCTGTGAAAAGAATGCTAGAGAACTGAGGGTCTGGGGTGGAAGAGATAGGTCCTGAAAATAAACCATTTTTGTGATATTTAAATGTACATTATGCAATATGGATATATTATTGAAAAATTGACCAGTTTTAAAAGCTAATGAACTTAATCATTTAATCATTTCTTGCATCCATGAAAAGAGTAAATAAAAAATAAGTTTTTAGTATACTATGCTTTGTGTAAAGAAAGCCAATCAATCACTTGATCAAGTTGTGCTTTTTTCTGTATCTTAAAAAGATTTCTCACTTCTTACTATATGCCAGGCCCAATGCCAGATGCTTAAAGGACAAGAAAAAAAGGCACTGTCCTCAAGGAGCTCACAGTTCTATGGGAAGACCTCACATTCAGTCTTAGAGGAAGACTGTTGTCCTTCTGGCTTAGACTAACATGTTTAGTAAAGGCCTGGCCTTCCCAGACCGTGACAGGAACTTTCCCAGTTCCGTCATCCTCTTCCGTACACCTCACCACGTCTTGCAGTAATTGCCAACATCTCTCAGAGAGTTGATGACAGCTCCCTGCCACAAGCTTCCAGGGATGATCCCAAAGTCACTTCTTATAAGAAGGACTACTAGCCATCTTGGCACCTAGCCACTGAACATGACAGAATCATTTTAATTTCCAGAGGCATTACAGTTTTTCCTGCCTCTCCACTCTTGTTTGTGCTGTTCCTTCTGCTTGGAATGTTCTTCAACGTTGGCTCCCTTTCTTTAGCGAACTCCTGCTCAACATCGAATATTGGCTCAAGTACTTCTTCACTAATTATCTGCCACACGAAATAGGTGGGCACATTTCCCCCATGTTCCCACAGCTCTTCTCGCCTTACATTTACCTATTTACTTGTCAGGTCTCATACTAAAGGTACAGATTTACTTCAAGTTGTATTCCTAGTGCCTGACATAGAATGGGAACTCAACAGTCTGATGATTTCAATTTTGATGACTTCAGTGTTCTTCCCCGGGTATTCCCACTTTACAGTACCACACTGACTTCATGATTGTTTTCCCACGTGCCTACCCCCGCTGTACCACTTCCCCAAGTCTAGGGCATTCTACTCACTTGTCCAGTGACAGCCCAGGGAAAGCAAACTTGCCCAGACAGATGCGATAGACAGCGCTCAGCGGAATCCGCTGCAGCTGCACACAGCTGAGCATGATGAAGTCGTATTTGCAGATCAAGAGAGTCTTGTCTGTGAGCAGCAAAATTCTCTCCTTCTCATTGTTCCAGTGATCTATCCTGTAGGAATCATCACAGAGAAGTAAAGTTGATGACACAACCTTTCCAAATTAAAGATAATGGCATTCCTAACACAGAAGACAGTGAAGTTTGAACAACTCAGAAGAAAGAGGGTCGGAGAAACACCTAACACCACCCCGCACTTAATCTAGTCCCATGACTAAAGGAGGAGGGAAGGTAGAAGATGATGGGAAATATTTTGTCATCACAGAGCTCAGAGATGACGACCCATGATGGACTCCATTAGATTACCAAGTTTGCATTGCGTTGGGAGTCAACTGATTCCCACTCCTCTACATCTTCCCAGTTCTCTAGGAAACCTTCATAGAACACATCTTCCTCTATGGACAACAAAAGTATCTCTTTGTCCTGACTCAATCTATACACAAAATTTACTCACTGCAAACTAGTTTATGCTGATCTCCAAAGGTCACATTGTTGACAAAAGATAAAATGGAGACTTGAACGCAGGTCCACTGTCCCCCAAGCCATCTCTATGTAGAGCTCCTCTACCATAGTCTTGTGGTAGAAATACAGTGAAACAAGTGAAGTGAGATTTTTATGAACCAAAGACAAAGTAGACACGAGATAAATGTTTACCGAATAGATTTTCTTCGGATTTGGGTCTTTCGGGGCACACGTGGAAAATTCTGAGTAAGAGTTAAGAATCTCTCCAACGGAGAGAAAAAGAAGGAATCAAAACAATGGCTTCTGTTTGAAAGAAAGTGAGCATGGTCTGTAATTCCCCTGACCAACAGCACTTTGTTGCCTGTCTAGTATAGCCTTTGGAATATAGCACTCCACAACTTGTATTAGAATCATTTCAACACGTACTTTGTTTTCCCTAGAAGACTGAAAAGATTGATCTGTGACTGACTGATGTCTGAATCTCCCCACACAGAATCAATCTAACGTGTAAATGGTATGGGCATCCCACTCCCAGCCGTTCTGCACAAAGTACCCACAATGCAATTCTTAACATCCAAACCGAATGATATCCCTCCCCCGTTCACTTTATTAAATAGCATCCCCTTTATTTTATGATCAAGTACAAACCTCCTAACATGGACTGCAGGTCTGTACAATCTGCCTCTGACCGGGGTCATCTCACAGTAGGCTGAGAGCACTCATTGTTCAAGTCGTGGTTCCAATGTCTCATTCAAAGAGGATTTCCAAAACTGCTGCATAAACTTGGCCTCAACACTATCTCAGAACATTCTTATCCTGTCTCCCTTGTGGCATTCATCACAGTTGATAAGGAGGAATGAAACATAAAATGCATAACTGCCACGTGGGCACTGACCAATTAGAATGTGCACTGCACTACAGAGGGTAGGAAAATGCAAGTACAGACTGAGTGTGAACCCTATGTGTGTGCGCGTGTGCACGCGTGTGTGTGCATATTACATGAGGGCAGAGACTGTGCTGCTGGGCAGTCAAATTGCCTGCACTAAATACAGATCTGTTGAGCGAACAAATGAATGCCAATTATAATAATTTTGGAGGCCTTTGGGTGGAGTGCGGGTGGAGGTGGGAACTTGCAGCAATATCACTTACTTACTCTGTAATACTGGACTTTTAACCTTTCTGTGGCTCAGGTTCCAAATCTGTGAAATGGAGACAATACTACTACTCACCTCATGTGTCTGGGGACAAGATTCAAAGAAATGATTCTCAGTCAGGGCTCTACAGATTAGTTATTATTATCACTGGTAGGGGCCTACATCACTAAGTGACTTCGGGTAACTCATATGCCACTTCTCAGTGTGAGAACAGACAGGCAAGACAAAGATAGGAGCTGAATCAATGGGTGGAGGAACAGGAGGGACACGAAGGGGAGAAAAAGGGAGATGAAGGGAAAGAAAGAGGGAGAAGCAAAGGAGAAAAAGAAGGATGTGATCATTGATGAGGCCCTAGTATATGCTGGCCGCTACATATTCATGAGTTTCAGTTCTGCATCCCACCACAACCCTTTGAAGAAGGTTACATCCAAAGTCACTCAGCTAGAACATGATAGTAGAGTTAGTGGTATAATTGGAGGAAATATTAATAGCATAAAGATCAAGAGATCTGGTTTAAATATTGATTCTACTGTTTCCATCCACCCAAGCACACAGTGATACTCACCTCCCACTCCACTGAGAGAAAGAGAGAATTCTTGATAGTCTGCTTAACACTCTCAGTCTTAGTCAGAAAGAGATGGGGACTCTGAAATGTCTTATCGGATATCTACATAAACTTCTCTAAATAGACTGCATCTACTTAGCAGTAAGTTATAAGCTGCTGCCTAATAAACCAGACTTGTTTTTAGTCTAAAAAAACTGCAGCTTTTGGTTGAATGGTTTTACTGAAAATGTCAGCACTCCATAATGAGATTTATTTTAAAAGGTAAAGGATTTGGAAAAAAGGAAAATTCTTTTTAGGAACACAGAGTGCTCTGCTGTGACACAGACTCTGCATAATTTACATGTCGGGAATGTCTGAATTCAAGTAAACACACAGGCTTATAAATAGTTTGGGGCCACCATCTCAAGCTCCTGGGTGGTATACTTATTTATTTAGACTTCAATCACACCTTTTTTCCCCTAAGGACTCATGAAGAAACATTAAATTACATATTCCTAATATTAATATTATTGAAGTTTGGGCAGCAATAATGCAACAAATATAGCAATAGAAATACCAATAATATATTGCGTTCATACTGCTCATAGAGGTTTATGCAGCCATTGAAATATCAATGCCCTCATTTAACCCTCACAAGAACCCTTCCGACTAAGGGTTTCTAAAGACAAGGAAACTAAGGTCCACAGACCCTTAAAATGATTTGCCCGGTGTTTTACCTCTAGCAACAGTAATGTAGCGACCTGGACCAGATAGGGAGACAACAAATCAGGGCACAGTCTTTGCTTTCTCCCCGATACCAACCACCTTTAAAAAGTGGACCGTTCGGAGTGGTGTGTAAATGTGGTGAAACCGACCTCTGGAAGGAGCTGATGTGATGAGACACATGTCTCCTGGAATTGTTCTCTCTAGAAAACTTCCTCCCCAAAACAACCCTCATGACTGTCCCTTCCCAGCTGTGTTCTCTTTCAGTGTTCCCTATCTTGGGGAAGAACCCCCTCCATCCAGTTATGCAAGAGTCATTCTGCACTCCTTGCATTTCTTACCTTACATGCCAAGTCCTAAACATTCACTCCCCATATGTCTCTCAAAACCACCCACTTCTCTCCATTTCCACCTTCATCATCCCAATCCAGTCTTTTTTCACCTCCTGTCACTAGGCTTGGGAGACTAGTCACCCAGACCTGGTTTATCTACATCTACACTTGCTCCCTTCCAACTTCTTCACCTTACTGCAGTGAGGCGATTCTTTTTCTAAAACAAAACAAAACAAAAAAAATCTGGTCTTCATGGACCCGTCTGGCTTAAAATACTTTAATAGTTCCTCATGGCTCTCATGAAAAATGACAAAAAGTCTTTACTTGGTCTAAGAGGTTCTGCAGCCAGGGCTTATGTAATTCTTCAACCCCATGTCAGGCCCAGTCTCTCCACACCATTTTCCTTGATCTGCTTTCAGTTTCTGGAATTCACCATGCCCCCTCCAACTTAAGGGTCTTTGCTGGTCCCTTTGTTGGCAAGGTTCTACGTGATCTTCTAGCTCACCTAGCTAACCCCTGTAGAGCTGAGCTCTATCACCCCCATCCTCCAGGAAGATTCCTCAGACTTCTGTGACTATTTCTCTTCCTTCTAATACATACTTTCATACCCCACACATTTCTCTATTATGGCACTTGTTCCAGATGCAATTTTACTGTTATTTCTACGATTACATAATTTATATGTCTTCTTTCCTACACTGTAAACACTGAAAAAGTGGAGTCAATTCTTAGATTTGTGTCTCTAAGTTTGTAGGTATCTAAAAAATATTTCTGAAATTAATAAAGAATGAACAATCTTTGCTTTGTGCAACCTATATGTCTTGGCTTATGCTGCTTGGGGAATCTGATCCTCACGTTTACACATTGAAACACTCCCACACAAAATAACACATTTCAGAGAAAAAAATCAGTAACATTGGAAAAATATTCATGCCATAATAGTGAGGAAGAGCAGAATACAAAAATGTTACTTACAGCATATTCTTCCAATATTGTAATAACAACAAAATAATACACATATTAAAATGTTAACACTGATTATTTCTGAGTGCTGGAATTTCAGGTGACTTTTATTTCTTTTTATGCTTTTATTTTCCAGAGTTTAAATTTCTTGTAATGAACATATTCTACTTTTTTGATAAGAGATATTTTTAAAATTAAAAAAATCATCCATCCTTCCAGTTTCCAGCTTACATGCCGTGTCTATGGATCTTACCCTCACTCTGTCACCGTCAGGCGGGTATCATCTTTCCTTCTTTTAAGTATGCACAAGCCTTTATCAGTGCCTCGGTTGTGGCCCTACTCACAATTTTCTCTATATTACAATGACTTCTGTACTTGTCCTACCCATTTACACACATGTACACACACACACACACACACACACACACACACATTAAATAGGAGCCCCTCTGGTGCAGAGTCATTGCTTTATTTATACCTGAGTCTCCTCACTGTGCCCAGCACAGAGCAAGGTCTCAGCAAATGAGCAGGGCACAGAATTAAAAAAGAGAATCATAAGATCCTTCCCTCTGTTATGAGAGTCAGTCTCCCCTGGCAAAGGATTCTCCGCATCTTGTCCAGTCGCCCTCTCTTCCTCAGCACCAGCAACACTTCCTTACTGACAAGAAGGGGCCTAGACTACCCCGAGGTAAGAAGGCACCTGAGACCTCAGTGAGTCTGCAATTTTCTGGGATGGCAACAGTTTCACCAGCAGAGGGCAACAGCGAACTAGGAATGACAGGCGATACCCATCGTTAAGAGTTTCCAGGACCCACACCCGGTTACTCAAATCGCAGATGCCTCCCAGTGGCTTCAGCCCCACACCCAACGATACTTTCAGTTGCTCTTTTAAGGCTGTGTCAAATCAATTTGTGGTTTGGAAATGATTTCTTTCCAAGAAAGATTTTCTTCTAATATTATTCTCTCCTCCCTCTCTCTCTCTCTCTCTCTCTCTCACACACACACACACACACACACACACTCACACACATACAACACACACACACAAAGCCTACACTCAGTAGAGGCATCTACCCTGATGCTAAATAGAGTGATTATTCCTGATTTACAATTCAATCTTCATGCACCCCTCACACCTCTTAGCATAACCCAGCCCTTGGAGAGGAAGACAGTATCTTGGCTAGCCAGGAGTCATCAACCCAGAAGGAAAAAAACCTGAATCATTTATTCCACACATATTCCCTAAGCACCCACTGGGTTCCAGGCCCTGACAAGAATCTGGTTTGGGTTTGCTCTTCAAACACAAACAAATGAAAAATGCATGGCATTAAAGCAAAGCAATTTACCTCCCCCTGAGTTAAGTGGAGACTTGTAAAACCTTTAGCTAAATAATCTACATGTATTTCTTCCAATCATTTGGTTACTCTTTCCCTGAGCCTTCTCCAATTTGCTTAAAATAGGGGATCCTCAAAGTAAACACAATATTCTAATAAAAACCTGATGGTCACAGATCTTCCCTGTTCCTAGGTTTCCTGACTTGACTTTTTAAAGTTCATTTCCCCCACTACCCCATGCAGCCAGCCACGTATCAGGCTCTGTGCTAGTTACGGGGAATACCGAGAAGATTATATGACTCTTAGGGAATACACAGTTCTCTAAGATGTAAGGGCAAAATATGTTGGGAAGAATAATATGGCACCCAAGGGTGTAGTAAGGCTTGAAATGGTAACAGAAGCCTACAGGGACAGAACTCAGGTGTCTGGATTCCCAGCCCACTGCCCACAGGACTGAGGAAGAGCAACCTCAACCACCTGCATGATGCCCTTGAAGAAGGTTCTCTTTTCAACACTTCATCTTCTGCTGTTTGGTAAAGATCTCCATGTTGGAAAAGTACAAGCTGCAAAATATGGATGATTATTTGGAATGTACACAAGGAAAGGGCTCAGAAATATGTATTCATTTCTTTAACACTTCTTTAATGAGCACCTACAATGAGGCAGATTGAGTCCCCGTAAAAGGTAGATAGGAAAGACCTGGAAACATCCATCCGTGTATCCTCTAAAAGCTAATTTTCTCCTGAGTAAGGGAGGTCCTACCAGGAGTTTCATTATATCGTTCCAGTTGATTGCAGAAAAAAAATTGTCAGTTTTTTTCTTAAAAAAATGAAAGTGTTTTTGAGTCCTAAAAATGTAACAAAAATTATGAACAAAAAATTTTAGTTGAGATACACACACACACACACACACACTCACACCCCAGGTCTGAAGCTTCTGAGATCTATATGCATGTATGAATAATTCTGCCATGTATTTTTCTTAGATTATAATAATAGAAGCCTCCATATATTGGGGGTCTTTTACAGATCAGGTACTGTACCAGATACTATATACATATTTCCTTTTTCCATATTTCCAAAACCCTGATAAAATACACTTGAGCAGAAGATTCCTGAGCAGTGACAGGCTTTCTACTACATAGGTTCAGGGTGGCAAATGCAGCTCTGTCACTTACTGGCTATAAGATCTTGTAGAAGTTACTTATCCTTTCTGAAATTCAGTTTATGCATCTTCAAAATGAAGATAATAATGTTATATGTCTTATAGGACTATTGTTAGGATAAGAGATATTAGTGTAATACAAATTTAGTGCCATACAAAACACATATAAAATACTAAAATATTGTTGGCTATTACATGATGATGAAGAACACTCCTCTAAATCACTTAAGCACTGTCCAATATTTATTGAATTAACAAATAAATTGATGAACAGGTGAAGTAAATCCACTTAAAGAGAACTCCTCAAGCCTATAACAGTTTTAGATACACAAAATATTTTTATTTCAGTTTCCTGAAAATATTTTTTAAAAGCAATTAATTTCATATATATGTATGACAAGTTTCTGTCTGTTTGCTTGTTTGTTTTTCCGCTACAGCTAAATATATTTTCATTATATTGGAAGTTATATTTGAGTTACTGTTACTGAAAATATAGACCATGCATTATATGTGAGTTTCCCTTTGCAGGTGGCTGCTGTGGAACACCTTAGAAGACAAGGACCTGGAACTGTTGGAACAAAGACTCAGTAGGAAACATGAGAGTGCCCCTTGAAGGAGTCATGCTACATTCATTTGTATACCCGGGCCAGAAAAGCCAATGGCGGGTGCAAATACGAGCCCACGTCATACAACACAAGGCAGTGGCTCAGGATTATGGCTCAAAAGTGAAGTCATTTATTTGCAATTGAACTTCTCACTGTATGGCATAAAAAGATATTTCTTTAGACCAGCAATACCAGGGAACCAGGCCAGAAGTCATCCCTCTACTCGTCCAACAAATATTGATTGAGCCATGTCACACTCCAGGCACCAGAGGTATAATGGTGAAACGAACAGGCCCCTATTCCTCTGGCACTTACATTCTGGGAGGGGACAGAGACAGAAGGAAATAGACACGCAAATACAGAGACTTGGAAAAAAGGGAGATAGAGGAAGAAGTGTGGGAATAGTGTTCTAGGCAAAGTGAAAAGCTGTTGCAAAGGCCCTGAGATGGGACCATCCAGGTCCAGGAAACAGCAAGGAGGCCTGTGTGACTAAAGCAAAGGGAGCAAGGAGGAGAGGGGAGCGAGATTGAAGCAGAAGCCAGTTTTCCTGCAGGAACAACCACAATTCCTTTGCAATTTATGACTATTTTTCATATTAAATGGTTACAATCCCCCACTTTACAGATGGAAGAACCAAACCTCAATAAAGCCACTTGGATCTGGCATGAGGTGACAGAGCCAAGGCCAGGACCAGCTCTTCTGACTCACACCCCAGGCTGTATACATTCCATCAAGCTGCTTTTCCCATTTATTTTTCTTACACAACTAGGCAATTTTGCTCTCCCTACAGCACTACCATCAGTAAGAGGATATTTTAAAAGCTACACAAAAGAAAAGAATCTGGGCACACCTCATGCTCTCCCTTTCCCATGTAACTACTGAATAGCTGTTGAATAGCTCCAGTCCCCTACAGCACACCAGGAGCTCACAAGAGGCCCACCCCCTGGGGGATCACTCCTCCCCTGAATTCACTTGAGGGGATTCACTTGATCCAAAGCCAACGAAGCTGGCAGGAGAACAAGGCCTAATTCTGCAGAGGCGGCAAAGAATGAAGAATATATGGACAAGATAGAACAAATGTACACATCTCGCCACCTCCATTGTTTTTGTTCTTCTAAGTGGGAGCGAGTTCTGCATACTGTACTATGTTAGCTACAGCTCCTTGAGTACGGGAGACACAGCCCAGATCGGGCAAACCCAAGATGAGGAGATGTGCTATAAAAATCCTTAGAGGAATCCCACAGAAATCCAAGAACAGGAACCACAGCCCAGCTGGGCTTCACACAACCTGGAAAGCCACAGGGAACAAAAGCTCCTCTCTCAGGGGCAGTGTCTATTATGCTTCCTGTGTCTCTCTATACACCTCATCTGTTTCCTCTTGCCTGCTACGTTCCTTCTGTTTCCTGTCAATTTTCATTTCTCCTTAATTCCACCTTGCCTATGACCTTGAATTGTTTCCTTATCCCTGACTAATGAATTTTCAGATCCACTCTCATAGCTAACTGGTGTATCTCTGTATCTCCCAGTTCAAATTCTCAAGATAGGGTAATATAGGCCCTAAGCCTGTCTCTGTTACCCATATCCTTTCTTCCTGGAATGTTCTTTTTCATCTCATCATATCTTTAATCCTTCCTCCTTCTCTAATCTTGGATGTCCCCTTTACCTAATGCTACAATACACAGTGACTTCTATGTTCCCATAGAATCATTTGTAGGACTGTATCAGCAGGTGATTCCTTGAGGCCCTTATATAATTTCAGTTAGTGTTCCTTCTTCTCTAAACATTAAATACAATTCTGAGCCTGGAAATTTCTTTTGGGTAGGTTTTTTTTTATCATAAATTCAATTTCCTAATTTTTATAGGGGTATTCAAATTTTTTATTTCATGTTGAGTGAGTTGTGATAGTTTTTGTGTTTTGAGAAATTAGTCCATTTCATCCAAGTTGTCAAATTTATGTGTGTAGAATTGTTAATTATAATCCCTTACTATTTCTTTAATGTTTGCAGGGTCTGTAGTGATAGCCCCTGTTTCAGTCTGGATAAAACTTATGTCCCCTCCCTTGTTTTATTTGTCAGCCTCGCTAAAGGTTTGTCAATTTTATAGAACCCTTCAGACAGCCATCTTTTTCATCCATTAATTTTCTCTACTGTTTTGTAGGTTTTTTCCCATTGATTTTTACTCTTATTTATGTTATTTCCTTCCTTCTGCTCACTTTGGGTTTGTTTGCTCTTCTTTTCTAGTTTCTCGAAACAGGAGTTCAGATTATTGTTTTGAGACTTTTCCTCAATTGATATGAGTATTTTTCCTTTAGTGCTAAAATTTCTTTTTCAGCACTGTTTAGCTGCATCGTCCACATTTTGATATATTGCATTTTTCTTTTTATTTAGTTCAATGTACTTTTTATTTCCTTTAAGATTCCCTCTTTTATCCCTGGATTATTTAGAAGTATGTTCAGTTTCCAAGTGTTTAGAGATTTTCCTGTTATCTTTTTATTATTGATTTATTCCATTGTGCTCAGAGAATATACTCTGTGTGATATCAATTCTTTTAAATTTGTTGAGGCTTATTTTGTGACTTGGGGTATGCTAGATCTTGGTATATGTAATGTGAATGCCTAAAAAGAATTTGTATTATGCTATTATTGGGTGAAGTATTCTATAAATATAAATTGAGTCCTGTTGTTTGATGGTATTGTTCAGCTCCTAAATCTTTCCTGATTTTCTATTTAGTTGTTATATCAATTATTGGGAGAATGGTATTGAAGACTCCAACTATGATTGCAGATTTATCTATTTCTTTCAATTCTATTTTTATGGTATGTGTTTTACAGCTCTGTTATTTGATGCATACACATTTAGGACTGCTATATCTTCTTGATGGAGAGACTCTTTTATCATTACACAATATCTTTCTCTGTTCCTGATAATTTTCTTTACTCAGAATTCTACATTTTCATTAATTTACATAGCAAAGCATTTCAGTAACCACAGAACTCTTGCACTGTGTAGCTCTGTCTACTGAACAGACCAGTAGAGGTAGAAGCTTCCTCTCTTCACATTGTTTCCCTTCTTAAACTCACTTTTATCTTCCCTACAACAGGACATTTTTGGACAATCAAGGCACCCCATAGAGTGGAGACAACATACTGTTTGTAAATCAGGCAGCATGTTTACTCATAAAAGGCTATAATAACTGTTTGTATAACTGCTATAAAAGTGGCCTAAAAGTATTGATAGCGTCAATATTAAGATAGAGATCTTATTTGTTTTCTTTAATGAAACTTACATTGGCAGGCCCCTTAATAATCAAGAATATGTTTAAATTATTGAGTAATAATTTCAAGAACCTAGTGTTTTTCTAATAATATCAGCACCCTATTTGATATCCTTCAGTAACTCAAGACAGAAATGTCCATAGTGGTCCTGAAAGGAACATAAAGGCAGTAGTGTGTTGTAAATATTAAACAAATTCTAAAATAATAATGTCCTGACTTTATTTGCTTGGTATAAATGACTACCATAACTGATTTCAACATACCAAGAGGAGGTCCTTGAACATGTAATTGGAAGAGTCGCACACAGGTGGCTCTCATGGGGGTTGGAGGTGAGAGCTGGTTCCTACACGCGATTGTATCAGGGAGTAAAGAGGAACCAGTGTAAGGCACTGGGAAGTGGCTAAGTGATGCCAAACAGGGACCACATACGCTCCCTAAAAGCATTCAAAATCAGATTTTAGAAAACAGTGAGCAAGGTGGAAATGGCCTATGGATCTCCAATTTGTGACCAGAAGAGAATATGGTCACATCTTAGGCTAGCATCCAGAAGTCTTTACTTTCAGGTTGCTTCCTGTCTTTCCAGCTTTTTGCTAGTTCTCTCATTCTTGCTCACTATAATTGAGCCACACAGAGCTGTTTGTGATTCCCTGAGCCTGTCTCTATTACACATATTCTTTCTTCCTGGAATGTTCTTTTTCATCTCATCATTATCTTTAATCCCTCCTCCTTCTCTAATCTTGGATGCTCCCTTTACCTAATGCCACAATACACAGTGACTTCTATGTTCCCACAGAACCATTCGTAGCATGTATCATACTCTGCTGTGACTTTATTTATGTCCTTCTTCCGCACAAGACTGAGAGCTCCTTCAAGATAGAAATCTTGTCTTATTTCCTACTGTACTTTCATCACTTAGGACAAAATCTGGCTTATGGAAGGAGCTCAGCAAATACAAAAATGAATGAATGAATAAGTGAATGAATAAATATAAATAAATACTACTAATAATAATAGTAATGAAAGGGCCAACTCTTATATGGCACATACCATATGGCAAAAAATCGTTATAAGCATTGTACACATATTAAGTAATTCAGTCCTTAGAATAACCTCTTAATATCCCTGTTTTATAGATGATAAAACTGAGGCCCAGAGGATATAAGAGATTTGCACAACCAAGGTCAAAGAGCTAGTAACTCATGGAGCTAGGCATTTAGTTGCATCAGACTTCTTTCACCTCTTGGCTTTTCCTGAGTCCTTCCTAATGGTTAGCAGCCATGGGAAAATAAACACTTCCAGGTACATTTGTGACTGCAGCAACTAAATGCCCTCACTGTCTTCTAATGCAGGTCACTCAGAGACCATCAGCTATTGGGATGAAGTTGCTGCCATGGAGAATTTATAGAGAAAAGCAATGTGTTTAATTAAGTGGTTGTCGAAAACACCCACCCAATATAAATGGATTCTGGCAACAGAGGTGCTTTTGTTGCTGCCAGAGTCCTGCCACAGGTCATTAACATCTTGATAGATTTGAGGCACTTTTCAGCCTGAATGCTTTCACCCAAGGACAGAGGCAAGTGTTATTGGGCTTAGAGTTGTTTGGAGCCCAGGGACATGGAGGCAAGACAGGATGGATGGACGCTGCTAGTGTCAGCGAAGGGCTTCAAACAGTAGATTATTCTATCGGAATTAAATTTGAGTCAAATCCACCATCAGTTCTGAGCCCCCCTACCATGTGCCACACACTTTACTAAGCACTGGAAGATAGACAGAGATATGCTTGGACATAACCGAGTCAGAATCAGACCCTGCCTTAAGGAATGTTTTCTTTACAATGAGCACAATGAACTATACTTTGTAGTGTAATATGAGCACAAAGAAAGAAGATAAGATTATTGTGGTTGAATGAATATGGAAAGGCTCTATGGACTTGGTATCCCTGAATGACAAGAAAAGTCTAGGCCAGCAGAGAGAAGAGAAAAGCATAAAAACAGTGGAAACTGGGTGAGCATAGATATGAGGCCAAGGGATAGCACCAGGAATTTGGGGGAAACAAGAGACAGTTCAATTTGACTGATAGAATTTGTAAATGGATATGATGGTAAATAAGGCTGGACGGGGAAATTCAGTTGTGACATGCAAGGTTTGAGTATGCAACATAAGGAGTGGAGGCAGTGAGGACCCACTGAAGTCCTTAGACCACGAGCATGAGAGTGATCTGGCCCAGTGCTTCTCAAATTTTAATGTGCATAGGAACCAACTGAGGATCCTGTGAAAATGCAGGTTCAGATTCAGGAGGTCTGGGATGGGGCTAAGGGTCGGTCTAGCAAACAAGCTCCCAGGTGATGCTGGTGATGCTGATCCCAGGACAACACTTTGAGTAGCGGGGATCTAGAATAGATGGAAGTGTGCAAAAATGAATGGTGCTGAGTAGAAGACGCAGTTTACGATGTTAATTTACATAGGACGTCTATCATTGAATTCCTTGTGACTAAAAAGGATTAGAAATCCCTGATTTCCAGTTTTTTGGTCTTTTATTTTTCAATTATTATTAGTAGTATTTTTGTTACAGGATTAGTTCAGCAGTCCTGGTAACATAATTACACTCTAACAAGATAAAAGTGTGATTGGCTTCAGTCCATCAGCATCACCCACCATCCCCTGTAGGTTTCTGACTTTTTAGTTGTTTCTAGGCAAAGACTAAGTAAAGTTAAATGAACAGCACAAGCTAGAGAAAGATCTGGGAAGGAAAAGAGTCGGTGAACCTCTGACCCTCCTCTCTGAAAATAAAAGACAATCAACAAAGAAACCAGACACAGGCACAAGATCATTTAACCAATTTAAACCGCACCGATGGCTGTGTCGGGAGATGAAGAAAATCACAAAAGGCAGTCAGAGCAGTGTAATGAGAAGACAACTGGCCGGGGAGAGAGGTGTCATGAAGTCAAGCCCTCCTGTGACCCTTAATAAGTGGTTGCCCTTGGACAGGTCATTTAATCTCTGGGTTTCTTCATCCATAAAATAAAGCCAATAGTTCCTCCCTGCCTTTTCTCACGGGTCCGTTTGAGGACGGCATGTGACAGAAGGTGTGAAAGCTGTGACATGCACTGTTGCTTTGGGGACCTGAGCATTGCAAGGAGGCAACTCTGTGCCTGGAAAGTAATCCCTGGTCGCCTGTTCCTCAATGTCCCTTTGTTTCCCCATTGCCTTTAATTTTATTTAAAGAGCTATTTCTTTGGGGAAATATTTCTAAATTAAGTATAGATGCCCTACACACGTCCACTTACCCCACCAGGTTCAAGAAACAGAATTCAGTTTTTCAGATGAGTGTCTGTCAGAGGACCTGGGTGGGATATGCAGGGAATGCCAAACATGGAAGAGGCAGCCCTTGCCCATCAGGAGGCTACAATATAATAACAAGGCACATGTGGAATCTTTGCACAGTAGTGAAAGAACTATTTTGACAAAACTCAGGACAACTTAATGGTTTGGAGCTTTATCTGTGCTACTTTAGAGCTGTGTTGCTCTTCGGAGCCTGGAGTCTCTCAATTACAAACTGGAAGTAATGTTTCCTACCTTGGACCATTGCTGTGAAGATTAAATTAAGTAAAGAAGAGCACTTTTAAACTATAATGTGCTATAGAAAAATTACTTAATAGCTTTATTAAAAAATAAATGAGGGTGCTTGACATATTTTCATTTCTCTTTCCAATCATAAAATCTTACTCTGCCCCATTGATAGATGTCCCTTACTTGGTGCTTCGATTTTAAAAGAATAATAATAAACCCTTAAATTTGTGTAGCCACTGACAGTTTGGAAAGTAATTGTTCAACAATAGGTGAATGATTGAGTAACTTTATGAAAACTACACGGTAACCGGGAAAAATACAAGGGAAAAGCTGAGAGAAGTACCACTTAAAGAAGTTCATTGAACTGTATGCATTTATACCCATATAATGGCAAATACATGGACAGCATTTATCATAATGCTTGGTACATTTTAAGTGCTTGATAAATGTTACTATTAATAAATAACAATTTTTGGCAACAATGCATGGGAAAAAGCTGGAATGACATATACCAAAATTTAACAGTGATTGTGCTTCTTTTAAGAGCAGTGAATTTCTAATGGACTAAATAACATATTAAAATAAATTCACTAATTAAGAAAAAAAAGGCAAACCCTACCCAAGTTCACCCAGCTATACTGATAGTAAGCAGCAGATCCAGGATTCAAAGCCAAACCTTCTTCTTTCTATGACACCAAGCTGCCTCTTCAACTCTACTTTGATTCTGCTGTCTCTGTATTCCACATAGTTAATTAGATTTCACATATTTATCAAAGCAAAGTCCTGGGATAGAAACCAGGTAAGTTGGTGAGGGGAGTAAATAATGAAACATATTCCAAGTATTTTGTATAAAGATGAAGAGCAAGAATTCCTTGATCCCAGCCACCATAGGCAAGTCTTCTCAATTAGCAGTAAGAATGGCAACAATCTCCTACTACCACTTCACGCTAATGTATGTGGAGGGAGGACGCCGCCTCCTCCTGCTTCTTCAAGCACCGTAGACAAAGACGTTTCAAGTGCATTCTGCTGAAGAGCCACTTCATTGCCACCATATCATACTTTTTGAGACTCCACAGAGTGTCAAGATGTTCTCCTCGGTGCTGGCTTAATGGATCACTTCTGAAAGCATACACACAATTTCTTTAAAAGTCTTTTTTCAACAGAGCCAAGAAAGAGGGTAGAAGAGGAGGTCCGGTGGGAATAAACAGTATCCTGTCTTTATAGCTACAGATGCATGTAAAGCTTCTGCATGAGCTGGGCTGCAGGCCTGGGCCCTAATCGGAAACTCCTTAGGGTGTCTTAATGGTTTCAGCTCAACTGAGAACCAGCTGGCGGGTAGGGCCGCACTTCTCCTTTTCCCCTCTTGGCCTCTCTGTTCATTCTCCTTATGTCCACCTCCCAAGTGCCTTCAAATTCATTTTTCTAATTGTGCTGAATAGTACATTCATATCAATTTAGAACATTGCAAAGTAGCTCACTGGAATTAATATGGGCAACATCTCTTAGAAAATGGTTCACTGACTTAATGTCAGGAAAATAAACATTGCTTTATCCTTCTATTAAATAAAAGCTAAAAAGTTCTCAGTTCTGATTCACATTTGGTCCCAAGGATTTTAGATAAGAGATCATGGGCCTATTAGTGTTCTTCATAAAATGTAAATGTGGTCACACTTTCTCAACCTTTAGTGCTTCCCCATCACCTATGGCATGGAATTTAAGTTCTTTAACATGATACAACAGCCTTTAAGCACTTCTTCAGTCTTCTCTCTTGATAATTCCCACCTTGCCCTCCTACATCAAACTGTTTCCAGGAGTCTGACCAACCACAACTTAAGATTAAGCTGAGTTCATCAATCATCCCACTTCTGCATTTATATCCTTTGGGAAGGGATCAGAACCCAATCAGCCTCAAAGCTAACACCGGGGTGCAGTCTGTCTTCCTTGCTCTACCAGGTAAACATTCTTCATCTGGCCACTTCATGTTTCCCAGCCTACATTTCTCATTTGTAAAATGGGAATCATAAAACCAGCAAGGTTATTGCGAAGCTAAAGCAAGCTCATGGATATGAAAATACCTCGTAATGTGCTATATGCATTAAAAGGGCTTTTACTGTCATCATTCTGAAACTGGAATACTTGTCTGAAAGCAGACATGCTTCGAATTGCTAAATAAGCAGCCAGAGTTTTCTCATCTCCATGGAATGAGCTTAAAGTTAATGTGCATGAAGTTCAGTCATTTTTGTCATGCACAAAAGTGTTGTATTTGAAGAGGATCTTCTCTGGTTGGTGAGGTTAGGGCAGTTGGTCTCTATTACAGCTTCTGTTATTCATAAGAACTGAATGGATGAGCCTCATCCCATTATGAAAAAAAGGCAAGGGGGGCAAGAGTAGTCACAGCCTCTCGCTTTTCTGGGCCTATGTGTTTGTTTTGTTTAGTTATTTTGTTTTGCCGTTGTTTTTTGGGGGAGGTTAAGTTTTTTTTATTTGCGTATTTTCATTGTTGCTGTTGCTTTTGCCTCTTCCTACATTTATGTATTACAATCTACAATCAAACAAACAAAAAGTCATAAATGTGAAAGTTCATTCAAACCCTCCATGAAGGCTCCTCCCTCTGACAATGAGACATTTCATTCTCGTTAAACAGGCACAGTGACCAGGAACCTCATTTATTTAGTCCAGATGCCTGAACCATCTTCTTTACAACTGGAAGCTCTTTCCATTGCATAAGGCATCTCTGAATCAACTATAAGATTTAACAAGCAAAGAAAGCAAACCGGCAAATTCTCACTATGATAGACATGACTGAAATCAGAACTTTTCTTAAAAGTAGATTTTGATGGGGAGGAGTTGCTGAAGGATTTTGGCAGAAAGTATTTCAAAAAGAACAACAGGGAACTACCAATTAAAGAAGAGAGATGAGTTTAAAGTACAAAGGAAGAAAGTCTGAAAGCAAATAAGAAAATATGATTGTTTGAAATTCCACATGCACAGGCGACATTGCTCATTGTTGTCCTTAATTTAAATAGGTACCAACCATAAACAAAAGAGAAATAGAAAATGAGTTTTTAGATACACATTACCAACTTTCAAGCTTCCTATTAGGTTCAGACCTGGGTTCAAAGCTTGGGTGTTTGGGGCACAGCTGTTCATATTTATCTGAAAACTACTTGTTTTACCAATCATTCTTGTTGATGTTAAATCAAGCATGTAGAATTATAGTGCTAAGCTCCAAAGTAGATCAATCTGATTTATCTTTGGACAATTTATAGCTAT
>RJWJ010023774.1:0-25493 GCA_004363605.1 Indri indri | reverse complement strand
GAAAAAAAAAAAAAAAAAAAAGGAATCAGATGGATGTGTTTGGTGTTACTCCTCATTTTTATGTTACGGTAAAATATCCATGAGGTGTAAGGCATTATGACTGCCATTCAAAATTACACAAAAGGTGTCAAAATCACACAAAAGAATACAAACAGAACTTTTCTTGTTCAGTGAAAAAACAAACTCTCATTAATCCTTACATCACCCGTGTGAATGCACACTAGATAAAATTCGGGGAAAATACATGAACTAGATCAAAGGCACTAAAGCTGTAACATATTTCCTCATGCTTTGAACAAGACACCAGTTTCCCTAAAGACACCAGTTTCCCTAAAAGCTAGTATTTCATGTCACAGAGAGATACTTCCAGCAGTCGTTTATCAGAGAGATGAGAATTCCAGGCTTGGGAAGGCCAAAGAACAAGCTAGAAAAGTTACTATAGATATAAAATTTGATAAAAAATGTTTAAGTGGATGGAAGTAAAACAGAAAGCTCCTAATTTGAACTTTTTTATGGTCTGTGGCCCAGAGTCATTACCAAGGGGGTCTGCGGAGGGAGACGCATAATGAACATGTCTGAGATTGCAAAAGGAAACCACACAACCAGATTATAAACTAAAAGAGTCTTTAATTTAAAAATCTAACTTAGCCACACTGATCATCAAAAACTCAGAAGGAGTGTTTCTTTAACTCCATAAAATAATATATTTTGTTGTATGTCCTAGATATGGAAGAGAAAACCAAAAAGCATTGTGGAGGTAAAAGTGAATTAAAAGCACATATTAGGAAAATTGGGACTGAAAAGGTATTCAGGCGTAGATGACTTTGAGAAAATCCAAACAAATGGCAGTAGAACATTAATGTAAAAATATTCATAGAGAAGGTGGCAGACATGGAAGATAATAGGTGATCCTGACAAAAGGGGTAAAAAATAAAATAGAATCAATATAATATGAAAATATGTTATTACCCAAAACCCATTTTTTCTGCAGAAAAAAACCTTAAAATTTGTAGATGGAAAGGGTACAACAGTTCATAGGAAAAATGATCATTAATAATCAACATCAAGACCTAACTTGGGATTAACTGATGTTTTCTTCCATGTTCTATCCACATACATGGAAGAAAATATTGAGTTGGCCTTGAACCTCCTCACAGCAGCATTCAATTTCAGAGGAGAGATAAATCCATTCTTTCAAGCATTTTTACCATATTCAAAGGGAATCCATTCTACATTTTGCCATTACAAATGATGTTGGCTTGCATTATAGTAGACATCTGCAGTAGTTAGAATTAAGTTTGGCTGTGAGTGACAGAAGACACAAAGTAATAGAGACTTAAATAAGAGAGAATTTTTCCTGCTTTAAAGAAGTTTAGAAGTGGAAATTCTAAAGTCCTATAATTTTGGGGGACCAAGGTGTATTATCTCTCCTTTCTGCTGTTATTAAAAGAAACTTCATACTTCAAGATGGCTGCTTGAGCTCCAGCCTTCACATATACATTCCAGCCAAAGGCGAGGCTGAAAGTTGAAAAAGATTGTGCTATCAGCGCAACCTTTGAGGGAGGTTAGGAAATAGCATCTTTATTCTTTGTGACCATGTGCCCAGCTACAATTGGGATGTCTACTGTGAAGAAAAAGGGAAAGATTGGTATGGGAGAAAAAGTAAGAATCTCTGCTTCAAGAGTTTTTCTCCAGCTGAGGAAATTTCCTTCCATTTCCTTATGCTAGAAGACTTTTGCATTAATTATGAAAAAATAACAGAAGTTTGATATTTTAAATGAGACCAAGAAATCCCCAAACATACAAATGTATAAGTCAAGCTTTTCAAAAGAACTAATAAGAAAAGTAAATAACACAGCAGCATTCACCAAATCCCCAGAACAGTGTCGTGGAATATCTTTAGTGTCCTCTGTGCTGCCTCCTCACTGAGGACAGAGCAAATCCTGAGTTGTGAAGTCGAGCTCTGTATAGTTGAGTCTGGTTTCCAGTCATGATAAAAGCTCTGCACAAGGATTAAAATCATCACCCACATCTTCACATAATAAATTGCATATTTTAAAAATATTCTCAATGGGAAAGACTAATATTGAGCAAAGCTGTTAACCAAAGATGGGCCAGGTAAAGACAACCTTGTACAAGTTTGAGGCTGACAGTGGAATGTTAGTGTTAGGTCAGCATGCCTGGGCTGGGGCTGGTGACGCTGGTCTGCCAATCATGGGATGGACTCATTTCCTATTCCGTGGGATGGCAAGCGTCCTCCATTCATATTTCCACGACCAGTTAGCTGTGGCTTCGGGCAAAACGCCATGCAGGTACTTGAATGCTTTGTCTGCATATTTGTCTAAATGGCAGATTTGTTTGCAGACATGAGCACTGTGTCTGAGGTCTTGCAGCCTTGAGCTGCTACATGTCAACGGCTACTGCTGAGAGTTGAAATCAAGGGAGTCTTTTTTCCCCTGCATACAATGAGGGGTTTTTACTCTTTAATCTGTTAATGAAGTAATTATATGAATAGTTCCTTTAATGTTTTTTAATGTTAAACGTCAGGTAAAATGATTGAAAGGTGAGATATAACACTGTCCTTTTTCTCAAATGATATTATTTTCTTTATGAAAAATATAGGAAAATATAAATAAAACTTTTAGAATTAATTGGAGAGTTCAACAAATTGTTAAATAAAATATTAATAGAGAAAAAAATCAATTATGCTCTTAACCAAAAGCAGCAACTAATTATAAAATATATTTTTTGAAAGGCCATTCAAAACAGTGAAAAATATGCATATGAATAAATGTAACTAGAATATGTAAGAGTTTCATATTAGAGATTATAAAACCTTATTGAAATACATAGAAGGGGACAAATGAATAAAAAGACATCCCATATTCATGAATGGAGTAAGCACATAATTTTACCACAATTTCTTTAATACTTGCAATGAAATTTACATCAAAATTTTGGTTTTTCCTATAGCACCAGATAAATTTATCCCAAAACTTAGTAAAAGTCTAACGGTAGCCATGACAACTGATAAGAAGTGGAGACTCTCACTTACCAAATAGCAAGAATGACTATAAAGCTTTAGTATTTAATGTCACATAGGAATTGAGATGTAGAAATAAACTGACGGAACAACAGAAATTATGAAAACAGAAACACTAACAAAACTCACATAATCCTATACGAAATGAATGTATGAGAGATGTGGCCCTGCAAATCAGTGGGATAACTGACTATCCATCTGAAAAATTAACACTAATAGAATTATGATGTTTTAAAGACAAATGAGCAAAACACAACTTCAAGTTATGTAGGGAGAAATACTGTAACCTCCAGGTTTGGTAGGGTTTATTGAACAAGGCATAGAAACAAGAGAAAGTGGGGAAAAAACTATAATTTTTACTATATTAAGTTCAAGAAAACTTTCTGTATGACTGAAGTTCCATGAACTAAATAAACTGAGAGGCCACAGATTAGCCACGGATGAGGGAAAGACCATTCCAGTGCGCGAGACAGACAAACAACGAACATCCGTAATACGTATCATTCCTGTAATGCCGTGTTTAAAAGGCCCAGTGGGAACATCGGCAGTGGCTGTGGACGGGCGCCTTTACAACCCGAAAGCACCGATGAGGACATGAAGATACTCAATCTCACTCGTAATCAATGAAATCCAGTAACAGCCCACTTTAAACCTGTACATCAGGAAAAGATCAAAAGTTCAGGTACTAGTGGAAGTGTGATTTAGTATGATTACTTTGGAACGTGGTTTGACAGCATCTACTAAAGCTTAGGTAGATGTATCCGATGGCCCAGTGGTTCTGCAATTCCACCACTGCATGTCTAGCCAACAGAAAAATCAGTGTGCAATGATATTTATCACAGTATTATTCATAATGGCCATTAGTCCACTGTAATATTTAAGCTTTGTACCCATAAACTATTTTAATTACTTTGTATTTTGGTAAGTCTCGGTGTTAGAATAAGTCTTCCCACCCTGTTTTTCAAGCGTGTATTGTCTATTCTTGGTTCTTTGCATTTTCATGTAAATTTGGGAATCAGCTTATCAAGTCCTATAATTGACTATAAATCAACAGGGGGAAATTGACATTTTTATAATGTAAAGTCTTCCAATTCATGAATATGGTCTATTCCTCCACATATTTTGGTCCATTCTGTTTTCTCTCAGTAATGCTTAAAAGTTCCCTGAAAAGAAGACTTGCCTTTAGTTTGTTACACTGTTCCCAGGGACTTGATATTTCTTACGCTGTTGTACATCGTTTCTTTTCATTTTATTTTTGAATTGCTGGTTGTGGAGATAGAATTATTTTCTGAAGAAGCATTTTTAACCATCAAATTTATTAAATTCTGATAATAATTCTAATAGTTTACCTATAGATTTGTTTACTTTTCCCTTCATGCAATCATATAATCTTTTATGAATAACACCAGTTTTGCTTTCCAACTTTCAAGTTTTCTTTTAGTGCAGCTCTCACAGTGATGGATACCCTTAGTTTTCATTTTTCTGAAATGTTTCTATTTTACCGTCACTCTCAAAGATATTTCATTGGGTATAAAATCCTACCTGCCTATTATTAGTGTTATTATTTAGCACTCTAAGATATCATTCTACAGTTCTCTGCCTTTTATTGTTGCCAGTGAGGAATAGAATACCAGTCTCAATATTATGCCTTTAAAGGATTTTTATCATTGACTTCTTTTAAGCTATACTCTTTTTATTGACTTTATGTTGTTTGCCTATGTTGTATCTGAACATGGATCTCCTTTAACAGGCAATTTTTTTAAATCTGTATTTTTATGGGTTTTAGTTTTGGAAAAAATTTTAGACTTTAAAAAATTTGTTTCTGCTCTGTACTCTCACTTTTGTTCTTTTTGAATGTCAGAGAAACATAATTTCAACCTTGTCACCAAATCAGCTATATGTCTTTTCTTTACATCTGTGTTTTCTATTCGTATTGATTCACAATTATTTTATATACCTTTTATGTTCTATTTTCCAATTCGTTGGTTCTTGTATTAGCTGTGTCTAATCTGCTGTTAAATGGGCTTGTGGAGATCATGACTTTGGTTATTGTATTTTTTTTTTTTAAGAATTTCTCTTTCATTCTTTTTAAAAAAAATCAACTGTGATATTCTAAAATGTCTAGTTTTCTAACAAAATATTCAAATCTATCTTGAATTTAATTTAAAATAGTAAGCATAGCTGTTTTACAACATGGGGCTGCTAATCCCAACACCTGGAGTCCCTACGGGTGTGTTTTATTGTTCACGTTTCTGCAGATTCCCACTCCTGCAATCTTGGTTTCTTGTGTTCTTAGTTTTGTTTTCTTGTTTTTATTTTCTTTCATTGGTTTAGAGTCTTGTCTATTCTAGCTAACATCAAAAAGTAAATTTCATATTTACTCAATGTATAGACAGTTTAAAATATTTGTCAAAGTTCTTCTTTTCTGGAATTCACTTTCCAAGTGTAAGACAGGTGGATAACCAGTCTGTCTTCTGCACCAAAAAGAGCAACTGTTAAAGATGAAAAATTTGTCTATTTGAGGTTTCCTTTCCTTACACTGAGAGAAACACGAGAAAATTATTGCTGGTTGCAGGTCTTCTAGGCTTTCCCCATGGTGGGATTTTGTTTTTAATTAATGGACTTTATTTTTCAAAACAGCTTTAGATTGACAGAAAAACTCAGCAGATGGTATAATGTTCCCTCCCACCTATACCCTTCCACGAACAGAGTTTCTCTTATTATTAATATCCTACCCTGTGGTGCATTTGTTCCAACTACTGAACTAATTATTGATTCATTATTATTAACCAGTTAATACTTACGATCCATTCTTTGTATTGTACGATTCTGAGTTTTGACAAATGCATAATGTCATGTATTTATCATTACAGTGTCACGCAGAGTAGTTTCAATGCCCCAAAGATGCTTTGTGTTTCACCATTCTACCTGCAACCCCAAACCACTGAGATTTTTACTTTTTCTACAGTTTTTCCTTTTCCAGAATTTCATGTGGTTGGACTCACCCAGTGCGCAACCTTTTCAGACTGGCTCTGTTCGCTGAGCAATATGCACTCAAGTTCCTATATGTATTTTCATGTCTTGATAACTCATTTATTTTTATTGCTAAATAACATTACATTTTATAGGTGTACTCAAGTTTGTTTATCCATTCGTGTACTGAAGGATATCTTATTTGCTTCCGGTATTGGGAGATTATAAACAAAGCCGCTACAAAAATTCTTGCACAGATTTTGCGTATGCTACGACTTTGCCCTGGAATCTCGGGACCGTGTGTTGTGATTCTCCCACCGGGGCTCACACTAAACCCCACCCTGAACCTCTTCCCATTGCTGCTGCCTTCTCCTCCAGCCCACGGTCTCTACCAGGTTACGGGTCCACATGGCCTGGCTACTTGTACTGCAGCCTGTCCTCCTAACGATACTGCTTCCCATCCGGGCACCGCTCAAAGCGGTCAGGTTTCTGTGTCACCCACTGTGGATGGACGTCACCAGTTCAACATTCCTGGTGTGGAAGGAGTGGCATTCAGAAGCCAAAGACGCCTACTGTGCACGATTCCTCTTCTTTGTATATGGAATGCAAAATGCAGAAATTTTCTTCTACCTTGGAGGGGCTATCCTGGCATGCCTCTGACTATCGGACTCTTAAAGTTTTATTCAAGTGGCAGTTCTCTGAGTCTCCACAGAGCTCATCATTCACCCTCTGGAATACACGCGTGTTACCAAGGCCTTCAGTGTGACAGTTCTCTCTTGTTCACTGCCCAATCTGCAGGACGTCGCTGTGCAATGGACCAGCGTGATGCTTTTGGGTACATCCCGGCATCATCACTTAGCATCTATTCCTTCCTCCCTCTCAGGAGCCCAGGGTCAGATACCATTCAAGGTTGTTCCCAGTCTGCCTGGGCTGCTACAAGTGAAGGCTATGCCGACTGGCTTATAGGCAACCAAAACGTGTTCCTCACAGTTCTGGCGGCTGCAAGTCCAGACCAAGGTGCTGGCAGATTCTGAGTCTGGTGAGGGCCTGTGCCTGCGTCATAGATGGCCCCTTCCCACTGTGTCCCCACGTGGTGGAAGGGGCGAGGTGGCTTTCTTGGGCTGCTTTTCTAAAGATACTGAACCCAGTCATGAGGACTCTCTGCCCCCTGACCCAGTCCTCTCCCAAAGGTCCCGCCTCCCAATAACATCATCTTGGAAGTTAGGATTTCAGTATTGGAATGGGGTGGAACCAAAATCTATAGCCAAGGTCAGGCCTCCCCGCGTGTGTCTCCTCTCCCGCTAAGCCCCGGTGGCCCCGTGCTCCCCTGTACCTGCTCCGCCCCTGGCCCGCTGCACTCGCCGCCTGCTCCCCAAACATTGGAAGGCAGAGTGCCTCTCCTCCGTTCTTATGAAACCTACATTTTCGGATTCTCAACGCTATGTGTAAAAGAAAAGAAAAAATAAAACGGTATTGATTTGCCTAACATGTTTGCATTTCCTCCCTAAGGGTCTACTTCTCCTGGAGGCCAGCTCTCCTGGACAGCTTCCGGACAAACTGAGGAAGGGTCAGGCATTATGGAACGTAGAGCTGGAGGACTGATGTCATAAAGCTTAAGGTGTCACAAAAAGGCTGACAGTAAGAAGGCGTCCATGAGAGAAGTCCCCTGTGCCCAAATCAGGTTTAAACCGGGTCATTCGGCCTCCCTGGATCCTGTTTTATAAAACGTGTTCTCAGAGCCAGAGTTCTGACCCTAACGCTGGGTCCGACACGTGCGCTGTGAGCCCTGATAGATTACCCCACGGAGCCTCTATTTCCCCTTTTTTCCTTATTATTTTTCCCTTTTCATTTTGTCTTCCACTTTAATAAACACCACAGGCTAGGAGGTCACAGGCTTTAAGAACGAATAATTACATAGAAGAATAAAGACTCAGAAAGGCCTCTCATCTTCATCCGAGTTCAACTACTGTAGCCACCGCCACCCCGGAATAGCTCCCTGCACTGCTCACAGGCTCGGAGGGGCCAGAGCCCTGCGCATCCACAGTCTCGGGGTGCATTTCCGTGCTCCAAGGCCCTCATGTGGCACCTCTTGGCTGCCTGATGACGGACTTTATTAACACAACTTTGGTTATGAAGTCACATATGATGCTCTTAACCCCCCAACAACGTCCCCGTATTTTACAGCTATTTTACGTGAAATGCACGACAAGCTGCTCCTTCCCTCTCTGCACGACATGCACAGGCTGCTCCCTCACCAAAAGCCACAGCAGGTCCTGGGTAAGGGCTGGCATTTTCATGTAAATGGCAAGTTTTATATCAATGTCAGATTAGCTGTGAGGTTGTTGAAACACTGAAACCTTCCGACCAGCTGACAAGGCAGGATTTCCAGGAAGAAGGTGACATTTCTGAGGCATCTGTATCTCCGAGGTTTTGATGTATTAGTTGATCTTTCCCCTGATAGCCAACGGTAAAGACACTCTTGTCAGTATTTAAAAATGATAATAAAAAAGTGTCTTTTTTTCCTTGCTCTATACTTCTCACTTCAAATCCTGGTTCCAAATTACCTCCTCCAGCATTAGCATTGGAGCCTTGGGCTGATGGAGTTAGGCACCACTGTGACAGAAGGTCAACAATCTATTGTCCACTGAAGTCAGCTGTACAGCCACAGCATTCCCCCCTGGGCCAAACAGTGGCTCCTCTTCTCACAGACACCACCTACACGTTAGAAAAGGTGACCTAGGTCGCATGGTTTTGCAACTTGCTGTTGAGCAGACAAACGGTGAGCTCTCTGGGGAGGGACAATGCGTGAGTCAGAGAGAGTCACCTCCTTGTGCTTTTACAAGAGGCCATGGTGTCACGATGATTTTCTCCCTGAAAGAGAAAGAAACATGCTTTGTCCTTAGGTAGTATGAACACGGCTGTACACCTTTCCCAACATACCCACAGCCCATGCATGGAAGAAACGCATTTCAGGCCTTGCGTGCAGAGATTTCGGTGGCCCTCGAGTCACTCACCTGTGGGCAGTAGCAGCAATCCACCTCTGCTAGTTTCCTTATATCTTTGTGGGTTTTTTTCTCTACCCCCATCTTTTAGACATAAAATACCTGGTCAAGTGATTGAAATCGTACAATGATACTTTGCACTTTGCACTTGGAAGAACAGGTACAGCTTAGGTCAGGGTGGAGCAAACAACTCCGGCCCAACACCCACCCCCACCCCGGCCTGCTCTCTGGTGTTTCCCTGGTTGAGTCACTGCCTTGTGTTGTCATCTTTCCCCAACTGCTGGCAGCCTTGCCTTCCTTAATGTGAATAACAGCAATGATAGCAAGTTACCCAAATTCCTCCTGCGCTTCTCCTTAGAACCGAGGCAACTTTTGAGCGATGACATTTCTAAATTACGTCCATAATTATGATTTCCTTGCTTAAAAACCTGTAATAGCATGTTATTGCCTACCAGATAATTCTAAAACCCTTATCTTGGTAATCAAGGGTTACCGTGGTCATTCCTCAACCTAGCTTTCCATAAAGGTTGTCCACGGCTGCCCTTCATTAATTCCACATTTAGGTCAAGCCGTGTGATCTGCGTGTCCCCAGTGCTGGCCTACAGCTTCCCATCTCTATTCTTCCCCCGCCCCTGCCTGCCTGAATCTTACACACCCCGCAAAGCCCAGGCCCAGTGCTCTCTTCTTCACGAAGCACCTCTGTTCCCGCTAGAGAGCAGAAATGCCTTTCCTTGGGTAAGTCACCAATGTCATGAGCATATAAACAGCTTCAGCCTAGAGGTGATGCTTTTTGATACCTTTGCACTCGTGAGACTCAGCTCATAATATTTTGTGCACGTAAGAATGAATAAATTAGAACTATTGGTATTTTTAAGAGATTGACAGTTAAGAGAAGAAACTCTCTCTGTCACATATCCAAAAGTTGCAGTGTTCTCAGATCTAGCCTAATTTACCTTAGGAGTCAGACGTCGTCATTTCATTTGTGGATTTCTGTTTTGGCTTCGGAGGGTTAATGTGAGAGGGAGTTTGCAGTGAGCACAGGTGAACAGTTTCCAGTGCGGGGAGGGGCCGCAGAGCCGTTGTCTGATGCTGCGAGGTTGCCTGGGAGTGCCGGATGGATGGGGAATAGGTTTGAAAACCTAAAGTGCTAAGTTTTAAAAAAAATATGTAAGACATAAAAATCCAGATATACAACCAAAACAAACCTGACACAATTTTAGTTAAAATTTAGGTTGAAATGCCAGAATTGAGTTAGTAATCACGTTAGCAGAGAAAAAAAAAATAGCTACCCCTATTGTAGCTTGAGTGATTATTCAGGCAAATATTCTGAGCCTGTAGTGAAAGCCATTCTGAATAAATTGTATTCTGATAAGTATTTGCCTTGAATACCAAGTTTCCTCCCTTAAATCAACACAGAGTGCAGACCACGAACTCAAACAAGGGGAGAAAACTGATTAACATCACACTCCATCTCTAACCCGTCGTGTTGTTTATGATGTTTTTCCTACTCTTAGGTAGGGATAGTGTGAGAAGGAAAAGTCTGCCTACCTGAATGGAGAATAAATATATAGTAAAAAAAAGTCAAATTCAGCTTGCAAAATACCAAGGGTGTGGGTACTCTTATATTTCCAAAGGGATTGTTATAGACTAGATTAAGTTTCTAATCTAAGAAAATTTGAAACGTATTTCAGAGTTGGTTTTACAGTTTCTGTACAGTTGCTAGGTTTTATTTTTTAATATAAAAATGCATTACAGTAATGTATGGTAGGACACGTCTGGTCAATGGTCCATACATAGGGAGGACCGTGGAAAGTGGCAGTGGTACCTACGATACAGAAAACAACACCTTAAGTATGTTTGCACATCCCGGCATATTATTTCGTGTAAGACACTGCATCTCTCAGTCATAAGCTATGTCACTTTTAGGATACCAGAGACAAAATGGGACTGATATGAGAAGATTAAGGTAGGAGCTAAAACAGTTTGTGATCGTAGATTGGTTCTTTAATGTCCTTCTTCTCCATGAAATGTCAAACCACCTTCCTAGGTATTTTGACATTGACAACTGATGTCTCCATTTTATTATGGATTTTCAAATCAGAAGTGATATTTGGTTCTCTTAATCAAATTAAGAAGAGAAGCCTATCCCAGTGGGAATTTGTTTAATCTAGGAGAGCATGGTAACACAAATAGTCGCAGAATTGATTAATTGTAATTGTGGTAATTTCATTCAAGTTGTGGGACATCTGAAAAATGTATGTGGTTCCACAGACCCCATAATTGGCCAAGTTTAAATTTGAGTGACAAGTTTTAATTATTAAGCTTATGAAGATACTTATGAAAAATTCTTTCTAATCAATTGCAATTCACTTATGCTCACTTATTGATTATGTACTAGAGACTAATACATTAATCTAATACATGCTAATATTGATCATCTATTACACTAATAGTCTTACCCCAGTGCTGGGAGCCGTGGGCGACCCAAAGGCATGATATTTATGGGGCAGCTGACGTGCCAAGTCTCCTACCACTATAGTAAAATCAAGTGGAAAAATATGTAACAATAAAATCAGCAGAAAGCAGAGATGTTGTTTGACTAGTGAGAAAATAAGTGGTAAGATTCTTCAGAGTAAATTCTTAAAATTCCAAAGCTATTTCTTAAATATGCTATTTTAAAAATGATAACCACCTCCAAATTACCCATGGAGGTGCTTGTCTTCGGACCGTCTGTTGACAATTTGCATGGTGAGGGCACAAGGGCATTCTCTGTGTATCACATGCCCTTTAGGGCCTCTGTGCTTTCATCTAGTCAGCACTTTTCCACTTCTGGCTTGTGTTTGGCACTCAAATGTCCTTGTTTTCCCGGATGTTGGTCCATGTGACAGAGGGACAGAGGCACCTAAATGCTCACTAACCTCCTGGACACACGGCTGCTTTATTTCCCTGATTGCTCTCCACCAGGCTGCAGCATGGGACAGAGTCTGTCACCGGCTGGAGTGGAGATGTTTGTGCCACTTTGGGGCCTGCACCCTGATGGTGTGTGGGATTTTCAAGTCACTCTCTCGCCTCCGCTCACAGGCTGGAAGAGATATGATCTGAGACCACAGAGATGTGCCACGCAAGGGATCCTGGTCTTTGGGTCACTTCTCACAAGAGACTGCCCAGGATGCCCGTTCACGCTGCCTGGGTTCTGCAGGAGACGCCGACCTTGACTTTGCTACACTCGCTCACTGAGATATTGCTATCACCCCGACTCGCAGAGACATTGGCATGCCTTGTGCTAAAGTACCGACGTGGCCCGGGGCTGTGGGAGGGAAGTCAGCAACTGGAGTCAAGAGGCTGGAGGGCTCCTCGCCTGGTGGTCTGATGCACCGGGGCTGTGTGAGGCCAGAGTGCACTCCGGCTTGCTTGGACATGCTTGTTTATTCATGATTCGCTGATTCAGCCACTGTTAGACCAGAATTTCAAAATGATTCCCCTCTCCTATGTTTTACTCACTTGGTTACAAAAGCCATGTTGGAGCTAATAAAAAAAAAAGCCACTGCTTTGAAACCTGGTTTCTTTTTCAGCTGGAGCCCCTCCACTGACTGTGATGGGCAGTGTGGCTGGAGGGGAAGGTTCCTCCTGCTTCCTGCCTGTGACGGGTGGGTCACCATTTCAACACACGAACCCCCCATGCTGAGTGGCACAACAAAAATACAATCTGAGAGTCTAAAATTGGTCCAGGCCAGAAGGAGATCCCATTTAGGGGAAAAGTGGGCTCTCCGTTTAATAGGACCATCTTCCATCAGAGTTCAGGGGCCCAAGACTAATGAGCTTGTAATGAAATTGAAACAGATGGAAGGTTTATGTTTTAGAGCAATTCTTAATTTATTTGTCTGGCATGGCCCACTCATTTTAGACCCCCTACCCTGACAACATATTGTGTTGGGTTATATTTACATTCACCCAATTTAATTAATAAATCCACTTAGGTAGATGTAGAGACACATTACTGTGATAAAATAACTCATAGTAAATAATATTTAGCTAATAATGTCGGCTGTGCTTTCATTTGTTGGTTAACTTACATTGCAAAATCCTTTCCCTAAAGCAATATTTTTAATATTTGTGTGGTTAATGATGGATAAGTTCCATCTTCGACTAAATTATTGCATGGAGATATGAAAAATAAACCAGATGGAAACAGAGCTATCCCAGCAAAGTCGAATGGGGTTCCTCGAAAGATTACAGCTCGACCACTCCCGACCAAAGCTCGTTAAATACCCGATGAGCAGCTACAAGGGGGTGCCCAGCGGAGGGCACAGAGCAGGGCTGGCAGAAGGAAGACCTTCAGTGACAATTTTATTTTAATAATTTCTTGATTTCAGATTAATTTGACTGTTTCCATCCAATGCTAGGCCTGTAGAAAGTGGATCACTTCTTGTTTTATACCAATTCTTGCAATCACAAGTGATGGTTTAATCTGTTGGGACCACATCATCTGGCCAAACAAGCTTCTACTTGCAGAAACGCACTGATGGACTCTCCAGTCCCAGAATGTATTTATCTTAAACTCACGTATAATTTCCTAAACGTGTCTTGTTACCAAAAGTTAAAGATATTATTCCATCAGTGCCTGTGATAAAAATGAGCTGGAAGCGAGCATTTGTGTCGACCATGGGGGAAGACCGCAGCTTTGCACATTTCTTAACTTAGACAGCGTAGGTTGCACGCGGTAACCGCGCAAGCATGATCCACGCTCGCATATGCAGATTGCCCGGTGACGCTCATCATCGTATGAGCGAAGTGACGCAGCATCCATCAACCCCGACTCTGCCCATTGCGGGGCGTCACACCGCAGCGCCCTGTCAATCTCCTGGTCGCCGGCCCTCAGTGCAATGCTTCTGTATTCCATATGCAAATTCTCCAGTGAATGCTTTCCCTGTTTTGTAAGCTAGACTGCACCTGTAACATGTGAGATTGAGTTAAAAATGACAAGCAGACAAGCACAAGGCACATTATCTTGACAAACTCAGCCTCCGAAAATTACCCTGGGCCTGAATTATTAAAATAACAAGGACTATTTCACTCAGCTGTGCAGAAATGATCCTAATTGTCCACTTTAGCTGAGTCCTCTCCGTCTCCAAGATCGGTCAATTTACATTGGTGGCTTGCAAATTCCTCGATCCCATTAGAGACAAGCGCAGCAGCACCCCAGCGCACCCTCATTTATTTTAATAACCTGCCAAGCAGACATGAAAATGTTAAAGTTGGAAGGCTGTAACATGACAGGATCCTGACTTGTCAGAGCCACATTATAAGCTAGTTAAAATACTTTCTTTCTCCCTTTCATGTCTTCTCAGGTAAGTGGGGAACTAATTGTCAAATTACTAATTTTGTTGGCATTAATATCAATACCAAGACAAGAGGAGCATGAACTGTTGAGCGAGAGATTTTTCTTCTATACCTTCTGCTGCTGATGGGGAAATTGCCCTGGAATCAAGTAAAGAATGAAATTTGTATGATCCACTTGCTATTTGGTCCTAGCCCATTCTTGCAAGCACTGTTTGCTAATACTATCAGTTAAATGGGACCATTCCTCACCACCTGGCTTGGATGGGGTTCCTAATGTGCAGGGCATCGTGATGATAAATACATATGAAGCATCTACTCTGTGCTAATGCACGCGTGTGCATATGCTCGAGGACTTCCTAGGTAAAATCCTTACGCACAAGGAACTTCCAATCTGGTCGCAGTGTGGGTGATTCCAAATTCAGAATTTTGCATGTTGCCATGAAAAAAATTATGAATATCATCCCCATTCATCCTGTGTTGATGATTAACTTATGTGATTTGCCTCGTTACAGATAGCAGCCCTCCTAGTGTGGGCCTCTCCTGACATTGCCGGAAACATGCTCTTTGAAGTAGTTTGTGAAGAGTGTTCACACAAGGAAAAGACAGAGTGGAAAGATGGGGTTTAGGCTAGAAGTGAGATTGTTTAGCATGAGGGTAAAACAGCACCAGCCAGGAGGAAGTGGCCGGCAGATCAGCCCTTTAATCATTTTCCTTCTGGAAGCAAAAAGAGAAATGAGAAATGTTTTCAGAGTCTCAGGATTTCTGGTGCTGTTCACCTAGTGAGCTTCGCTTTGGGAAAAAGGCATGGCTTGAGCTATAGAAGCCGTCTGTTTTCTAATTATTTTTTGTTATGCTTCGGAAGAGGAAAGAGAAGAAACAGCACTGTAAAATGGGACCGCATTATTGTGAGAATGGTGGAACTCACAAAACACACTTCTGCTCAAGTCTCCAATGGGAGGAAATTGTGAACTTTATTTGTTGATGACCATTGATTTTTCTGCATGGAAATGCCTTCAGTTCATAACACAAAACCTTTGTTTTCTACTACTGGCACCTAAATTTGGCCGTCAAACTGTGGCATGCCACAGATTCTGCAATATGAAAATGCTAAAGTATTGACTATGCGAATTCACCACATTTGCCTATCTTCCCATAGTATATTTATTTTTTAATATATTTTTCTCATCAATTTAAAAGTAAATTTTTTTCAGAATCATTGGATATCACAGCAACTTTGCTGTTTTTCCCACATTAGCAGCTGAATTTTGTTCTGACGCGCTGTTTACTCCTGCATTCTCTTCCCCGGACAGCTGAGAAGTTTGGTTGTTTATTTGTTTTGTTAATATTAGGCTTCGTAGGCAAAATATTCCTCTCCAAAATTTATATATGGGCATGGAAATTTTCTCATTCAAGTAAATGAATCAATATTTAATGACATTTTTAGAAGCAGTATTTATTTATGATAATGTTGGAGAGTTTGTAACCTGGAAATGAAAACACTACCGCTGTGAGTTTTTGAAGCACATTGAACCTCACATGAGAGAGGAGTCTTAGGAGTGACAAGGTGGAGTAGAGAAAAATACAGACATTTTTAGAAAAGAGCATGTCCAGGTGGGAGAAGAGAACGGATTTGCATGTCAGAACCAGGTGGCAGCAAGTCCAAGCTCCTGCGTGTAGGAAGCGGGACAGGATGACGTTGAGACAGGAAAGATCCGGTGGTTTTAAGGTTGCTGCTGTACGCAGAGAGGAGGCCCGCTGCGGTGCGAGGGTTCGGTCTGCTCCTGTCCGTGCATGCGCACTGCATTTCCCAGAACTGCTTGTGTGTTGGATGTGGGATCGGAAAGTGGCCACTTCACCCAGGCTCTGCCCTTCAGCTCCCAGATTCACACTGGGCATGGTGCCAAGTATGAGAAAGTGCCTCTCTTCACACCAACATTTCCGCCTGAACTATTCTGCCCAGAGAACACCACATGGGGGCTATTCCCAGGGCTTTAAAATTCATCATTCCTTATGCTCCCTTCATTAACCTGGACATAGGAAGCATCCTCTAAAAGAATAAAAATTACTTGTGTCACAGGTTATATTATTTGATAGCAGAAGTACAACGTGCAGAAGTTGCAAAAAATAGAATGCATTAGCCTGCTTAGGCTGCCATAAACCAGATACCCTGACCAGGTGACTTCAACAACATTTGTTTTCTCCCAGTTCTGGGGGCTGGAAGTTCATGATCAGACAGCCAGCATGGTCATTTTCTGCTCTTCCTGGCTTGCAGACAGCCACCTTCTTGCTATATCCACACATGGCTTTCCCTTGGCCTGTGTGGGTAGAGAGAGAGCTCTCTGGTGTCTCTCATAAGGACACAATCCCATCAGGAGCACCCCACCTTCATAAACTCATCTGACCTTCATGACTTCCCAGCGGCCCCATTTCCAAGTACTATGACACTGTGGGTTAGAACTTCAACGTAAGAATCTTGCAGGGGCACAATTCAATCCATAGCACAATGATTAACTGTTAACTCCAACATCCGTAGGTGCCAGGCAGGTGTCTGTGGCTGCAAATCACACTTACACATAAGATTCGTGAAAAAAAAAAAAAAAATCGGGTGTTTCTTTAGATATTAGTTTTATGAACAAGGTGGTAGAGAAAAGTAAAAGTTAAAGAAAAATGACATTGAGCTGCTGCTAGCCTTGGAGATGTGGCTGAGACACATGACCAGTAACCCAGTTTTAGGGATGACAGCTTTCTGTTCCATGGTCTGTCTCTCTCTCTCAACTTAGTTGCATATCAAGCAGAAGGAAACATTTTAAAAATGTTTATGAGAACACAAAAAATATCTAGCACCTAAAAAAGTAAATTATAAATTTATCAGTATGTGAAGAAGCAGGAAAATACAACACATAATGAGATGATTCAATATATTAAAACCAGCCCTAATTTTTAAAAAGACATCAGAACTATCAAACAAGGACATTGAAATGGTTGCTACAGATTTGTGGCTGCAGCCACTAAATATAATACAAAAAGTTTGCAAGTTGTCACTTCAGTTCTTACGCCAGCAGAAAAGTTGAGCAAATGAAAATTCTCTTGCTTTTTTTGTGCCCATCAAAAAACTGAGGTTTTAGGGCAAACCACCATGATGAAATCTGAAGAGACAGGTGAATCTACAGTCACGACTGATATCAGCCTACCTGCAGTAGAGATGCTGGTGCCATTAACCAGTAGGAAAACACATGTTAATTTTGACAAATTGCTGAAGGATGAGTATGGACTGCAGTTTTGGGAGGACACACACTTGCATGGATGTTACCTCCAGAGACTCTACCAGGTTTTTATAGTGAAGATCACAGACGTATTCTCTCATGACTCTGGAAGGACGAAGAGAATAATAAAACAATGCCAGTGCTTTCACCATAATGAAGGCCAACTTCCCAGGGGAAAGGACTTAGCAGAGGAAGGATATTTCAGGGAAAGCTTGAGTAGTTATATTAATTTTAAACAAAGTAGACTTCGAATCAAAGAAAATTATCAGGAATAAAGAATGCTTTAATGATAAAAGAGCCAATTCTCGAAAAAGATGTGACACAATCCTTAACATGTACAAATCTAACAACAGTGCTAAAATACTTGAGACAAAAACAGATTGTACCTAGTAGATAAATAAGCAAATTTACTAACATAGTTGGAGACTTCAACATCTCTCATCTAGTAATTGATAGATCAACCAGGAAAAAAATCAATAAGGTTGTAGTTGACCTGAACAGCACTATCAATCAACCATGTAATTAACATTTATAGAATACTCCATCCAACGAACATAGAATACACATTCTTCTCATGCTCTCATGGGACCTTCACCAAAAAAGAACACATTCTATTCATATACTACATGTTAAGAAATTCAAAAAATAAAAACCACAGAAAATGTGTTCTCAGAACACAATGGTATTAGGTTAGAAGTCAATAATGAAAGGATATGTGGAAAATTCTTGAATATTTGAACATTGAACAGCATACTTCAAAATAACGCATGAATTATGGAATACATGTGAAGATAAATTTTAAAATAGATTGAACTAAATGAATATGGAAAACCAACTTATCAAAGTTTGCAGGATGCAGTCAAAGTGCTTTGGGAGAAATTTGTAACATTAAGTGCATTTATTAGAAAATAATAAAGATCTAAATTCAATCATTTAAGCTTCCACCTTGACCAGCTATAGAAAAAAGAGACCAATTTAAACATAAAACAAGCAGAATAAAATAAACGATAAAAGTTTGAGAAGAAATCATTGAAATAGGAAATCAGAAAACATTGAAAAATATCAACAGAACTAAAATCTTGTAATTTGAAAAAATCAGTAAAATAATAAACCTCAATACAAGCCAGTCAGCCACAAACAAAATAGAGATGATAAAAATTGCAAAATCAGAAATGAAGGGATAAAAGGAATTTGCCATGTCTTATCCTGTGAATATTAAAAGATTAATAAATAACTATGTGCCCAAAATTTGACAAATGAAATAGAATAATATCTTGAAAGAAAAAAATTATCAGAATTCACATAAGGAGAAATAGATATCTGAATAGGTCTATATCCATTAAGAAATTGAAGCAATAGTTAGTAACATTCCAGAAGAGAAAGCACCTAGCCCCACCATGGAGGCACGAAAATCCTCCACAATATATTAATGAATCAGATACAAAATGAATTTAAAAAATCACTTCCAAATAGGATTTATTCTTGTATACAAAGATGGTTAAAAATTTGAAAATCAATCACGAGAGCATTAACAAGCCGATGAAGAATAATCAAGAAATCATATTAATTGATGCAGGAAAATCATTCAACACAAAACAACATCCATTCAGGATAAAAACTCTCAGCACACCAGAAATAGAGAGTGATGCCCTTACATTGATAAAGAACATCACAAAAATGCCTGCAGACGGCATCATAATTTACATTGATAAAGAACATCACAAAAATGCCTGCAGACGGCATCATAATTAAAGATTTATGAGTTTGAGAAACAAGATACTTTCCCCCTAAGAAATCATAAACGGAGTAAACAGAAAACCTGCGAAATAGGAGAAAATATTTGTAAACTATGCATCTTACAGGGGTCTAATATTCAGAATTTAAAAGTAACTCAAGTAACTCAACAACAACAATAAGAAAATAATCCCATTAAAAACTGAGGTGGGCAAAGGACATGAATAAACAGTTTTCAAAAGAAGACATATAAATGGCCAATAGGCATGTGAAAAATTGTTCAACATCCCTAATCATCAGAGAAATGCAAATTTAAACCACAGTGAGGCATCTTCTTATACAAGTTGGAAGGGTTATTATTAAAAAGACAAAAAACAACAGGCTAGTTACAGTGGCTCACACCTATAATCCCAGTGCTTTGAGAGGCTGAGGCAGGAGGATTGCTCAAGACCAAGAATTCGAGACCAGTCAGGGCATCATAACAAGACCCTGTCTCTACAAAAAATTTAAAAAGTTAGCCAAGTGTGGTGGTACCCACCTGTAGTCCTAGCTTTCTGGGAGGCCAAGGCAGGAGGATGGCTTGAGCCTACAAGTTGGAGGCTGCAGTGAGCTATGATCACAACCCTGTACTCCAACCTGGGTGACAGAATGAGTCTGTCTCTAAAACAATAAATAAATAACAAATATTGGTGAATATGCACAGAAAAGGGAATTTTTATACATTGTTGGTGGGAATGGAAATTAGGACAACCTCTATGGAAAAGAGTATGGCGATTTCTGAGAGAACTAAAAATAAGACCTAACACTCAATCCAGCAATCCCACGGCTGGTTATGTACCCAGAGGAAAAGAAATCATTGCATCAAAAAGATACCTGCAACTGTTTGCTTATCACAGCACTATTCACAGTAGCAAAGATGTGGAACCATCCTGAGTGTCCATCAAGAGATAACTGGATAAGGAAAATGTGGTATTTTACACAACGGAATGATATTCGGCCATCAAGTAGGTGGGAGGCGGAGGAGGGGATGGGTGAATTCACACAACGGGTACAGTGCACACTAACCGGGTGAAGGGCACACTTATAACTTTGACTCAAACTGCACAAAAACAAATTATGTTAACAAAACGTGTGTACCCCCATTAAACTCTGAAATTAAAAAAGTAATTATAAGTTAAAAATAGAAAAGAGTGAAATCGTGTATTTTGCAGCAATGCGGATGGAACTGGAGGCCATTATCTTAAGTGAAACAAGTCAGACACAGAAAGACAAATACTGCACGTTGTCACTTAGAAGTGGGAGCTAAATAACGTGTACACATGGATATAGCGTGTGGAATGATAGACAATGGATGAGGGTGTGGGAGGGCGGTGGATGATGGGAAATTACTTAATGGGTGCAATGTATGTTATCTGGGTGATGGGTACCCTAAAAGTCCTGAATTCACCAGTACACAATCTATGCATGTCACAAAATTACATTCATATCCTATAAATTTATACAAATAAAAATCTTAAATAAATATAAACTTAAAAAAGCTTTGCTAAAGGAGGTCAGGAAAAATGGTGCTGACTTCATTGATTTGGAACTGAGTCCATAAGACTAAAAGCAAAAGAAACTACACAAGCTATTTAGTTTGGTTAATAAAGTTGTTTTACACAAGGTGTGGGCTGACAACTTTAATACTGGTGTATGATACATGCACACATACAGGAATTGAACGGTCAGCTAAGTGCTGGTGGGTGGTAAGTGCCAGATTTTCACTACGAGAATGGGAGGCTACAGATAACCAAAGGAGCTGTGAGAGCGATCCCCGTGGAAATGGATTAGAGCTGGAGACATCAGTATACACTCACGTGTACCACACTATAGATACAGCTGCTTACCTATACTAATACTAACAGTTATGGATATTTGCATAGACGTAAGTTAGTATACACACATACATCTTCTCACTCTGTTAGTTAAGAGAGTGTAGAAGCAATGGCACTCTTGGAGCAATGGACATACCTACTGTCCAGATCTTGGTTCCAAATACCCTTCTCTAATGTATAGCCAGGGCTCATTTGAGTAATTGCTGATTCTAGAACTGCAGCAGTTGAACATACAATAAACAGGTGGAAGGCATCGGTTTACTATGACTACCGCAACAAACATTCACAAACATAGTGGCTTAAAATAGTATATATTTATTCTCTTACAGTTCAGGAGGTCAGAGTCTGAAATGGGTCTCACTGGGCTAAAGTCAAGGCGTTGGCATGGCTGCTTCTTTCTGAACGCTTGAAGGATGAATCTTATCCTTGCCTTTTCTGGCTTGTTGAGGTTGCTGGAATTCTTTAACTGTGGCTGCACCATCTGAATCTCTACTTCCATTGTTACTTTGCATTCTTTTCTTCTATAGTCAAATATCCCTCTGCCTCCTCCTGCAAGGATCATTTGTTATTACATTTCTGGTCTACCCAGATAATCCTGGATCATCTCCCCATTATAAGATCCTTACCTTAATCACACCTGAATATTGTCTTCTGACATGCGAGGTAACTTTCACATGTTCCAGGGATTAGAATGTGGGCATATTTGGAGAGCCATAATTCATCTCACCACAATGCCTTCAGAGCCTCTTGTAGTGAGAGAAAGCAAAGAATTTCTCAAGGAAATGATGACAGTATGTCAGAGGGACACAAGAGCCAGGAGCCCATGGACAGAACTCCTGGTGGACAAACCTGGAATCATTATTTTCCTCCTTACTTCTTTTGGTTTTTTTTAAGCCTTAGAAGGGCATAATTGACAAATAAAAATTGTGTATTTATTAAGACTATAAATAACATATTATTGCATTATACCCCAAAATATAAAATAAGTACCCATAAGTACATATAGATATAAATAAATGATTTAATATATAAAATAAATGGTGGCAAAAAGAGAAATATCTTATACAAAAGAATTCCAAATAGTTCATGTACTTTCTCTCCTATCCACTCTTCATTGTGGACTGTGGTAGTAACTCTGCAGGGGAAAACCTGACTTGCACTCACTCCACCAGGTGGCAATTATTGCCGACAGTGTTAAACCATCTTGGTAGCACATCCCCTTGATGTCATGGGATGAAAATGGCATTTTCATCCTGGTGGTTTACCTTCTTAAAACATGAAGGTCTCTCTAATCATGAGAAAAAAATCAACAAAATTATATTTGAGGGTCCTTCCACAAAATACCTGACCATAATTCCTCAAAACTGTCAGGATCACAAAAAGCAGGGAAAATCTGACAAACTGTCACAGTCAGGAGAAGCCTATGCAGGCATGAGGATTAAATGTAACAGGGCATCTTGGATGGGATCCTGGAGCACAGAAAGAACATTAGATAGAAGTAAGACAATCTAGATACAGCACAGGCTATTGTTAATAGCAATAAATCAAAATTCATCTAAGACAGATAAACTCAAAGGGAAAGAGGAATAGAAACTATCAAAACTGAAACACAGAGAAAAATGAGAATCATAAAAAACGAAGAGTGAGGCAGTGGAATTTCAGTATCGGGTGGCTTGGGATGTGCGCGATTTGCATCCTCAAAGAGGAGGACAGAAATGGAGGACAAAGCGAACAATTGAAGAAATAATGGCTGATACGTTTTAAAGTTCAATGCACACTATAAACCAACAAATGCAAGAATTTTGGTGAATGCCCAGCAAAAGAAACATGAGGAAAACTGCCCAAGGCACATCATAATCAATTGGCTTCAAACAAGTGGTAAAGAGAAAATCTTAAAAGCCGCAAGTCGGGGGAGGGCAAAAAGAAAGTTACATGCACAGGCACAGCGAGGTTGAGAGCAGGTTCCTCATCAGAAACAACGACAGCAAGAAAAGAGTGAAGCAACACGTTTAAAGAGTTGAAAGGAAAATTAGTTAAAGAAATATTATGTAAAAAGTGGAAATAAAGACTTTTTAAAAACATGCAAGAGATGAAGGGATTTATCTCGTGTAGATGTGCACCACAAGAAATGTTCAAGGAAGTCCTTCAGGCCAAAGAAAGCCTAGACAGGACATCTGGTGAAATAGAAGTTCATACAAAGAAATAAAGAACACTAGAAATTCTAAGCACTTGGATATTTTTTTTCTTTTTATTCAATTTAATTGTTTAAATAAAAATAATAGCAATGCTGGGTGAGGTTTATATCATGAAAATTGAAATGTGTGACAGCAATAACATTAAGGCCACTAGGAGAAAAAATAAAGTTTGCTTTTGTAACATTGTTACACTCTATACAGATTCACATAGCATCACTTGAAGATAGACTGTGGTAAGTTTAAGATTTACACTACAATATCTAAGGTAACCACTAAAATAACAAAAGAACATATTTTTGCTATTAAGTGAACATAAAGATAAATGGAATCATAAATCATACTCAATAATTCAAAACAGGAAGAAAAATAGAAAAAAAAACAAAGAAAAGAGGAATCAAATAGAAAGCAAACAATAGATAGTAAACTTAAATCTAACTATATCAGTAATCACATTAAATATAAATGGTCTAAACTTTCTACTAAAAGGCAGAGATTATCATATTGGATGTAAAGGCAAAACTCCAATATATGCAACCTGCAAGAGAAGGATATTAAATATGTTAATTAAGCTTATCATGGTAGTCATTTAAAATGTATATGTATATCAAATTATAATATTGTTCATCTTAAATATATATGATTTTATTGTCCATTATATCCCAATAAGGCTGGAAAAATAAAGACACAAATAGGTTAAAAGTAAGAAGATAAAAAATATATTTCATATTAGCACTAACAAAAAAAATTTGATTTGATTATGTTAACATAGGTTTCAAAGCTAAACCAGGGTAAAATAAGGACATTTCATAAAGGCAAAGGGGCCAAATCATCAAGACATAAAAAAATTCTAAATATTTACTCTCCTAATAACAGCATCATAAAATATGAAGTGTGAGTACAGGGTCCAAGAGCAGCCCACCACCACCCCTGTGTTCTCAAGGAGAACCTTGTGCTCAGCATAGAATGTGTGGGCAAGCTCACAAACTGCATTGTGTAAAATGAACTCAGAGCACAGCCAGTACATCCTTGCTCATGCTATAGGGGGCGCATGCAAACTTGTCCTGGAACTGCTTACCTAGACATGTGTCAGTGGCCTTCAGGCACACCCCAAATTTTTGCCTTTTAGACCTCAGGGGGCAACAGTGAGGGGTCCTTCTACTTCAGCATGAAGTAGGGTCATGCAGCCACTTTGCCCACATTGACTGTGGAAAGGATCCACTAGCCACGGGGAGCTTATACATTGCAAAGGGCTAAATCTTATGTGCTTTTTCTCTGCTCTCCCTATAGGTAAACACTGTACCATTTGAACATGATGTGCATGCTCTCTGTTCTCAGCGACCTGGAATCATGCATGGGTCTATTCCCTGGGTGGTACTTACCTGACTTTTGACCTTGGCCACACTCATGTTATATTTTATCCTGCAGGGTGGCCTGACTATCTAATGAACAGGAAGCAAAAATTTGAGGAACATCAAGAAGAAACAGACAAATAAATAGTTATATTCAGAGGCTTCAATATCCTTTCTTCAACACTTGATAAAACATACAGAAAACTAGCAAATATATAGATGAGTTGAAATACATTATGAGTAAATTTAATTTTTAGAACATTCTATTCCTGTGGTCCCCGACCAACAGGCTGTGGCCCAGTACCCCACCCACCCACCTATGGAAAAATTATCTTCCATGAAACTTAGGAACCCAGCCCTACAGAGGGAGGTGAGCAGTGGACTAGCCAGTAAAGCTACATTTGCATTTACAGAAGCTCCCCATCACTCGCATCACTGCCTGAACTCTGCCCACCCCCAGAGTCCCCCTAAGTCTGTGGAAAAATTGTCTTCCATGAAATCGGTCCCTGGTGCCAAAAACGTTGGGGACTGCTGCTCTACTCAACAATCATAGAATAGACATTATTTGCTAGTGGGCACAGAACATTTACCATTACAGACTATACTCTGGTATATAAAATAAATCTAAATAAATTTTAAAGTATTCAAGTCATATAACATTATATTATCTTACCATGAGTATATTAAATTAGAGATTGCTAACAGAAAGTTCTCTGGAAA
>RJWJ010023773.1:0-25492 GCA_004363605.1 Indri indri | reverse complement strand
TTACAATTAACAATTAGTAATCATCATTTAATATTTATTTTCTTTGAGATAATTAGCATCTTGAATTTATTACTAAATAGTCCTTCAGCAGTATTGCAATACTATTTCACAATAAAGCTAGTCTTCTTACCCTTGAACCTGGTAGGAGCTATAACCTCTGAACCTACTCAAACTTATATACAAATAGTTCTGATATGAAAGTAAGTACAGTGCTAAGTAGGAGAAATTCAGAGTTTATAATAGATTTCTGTAGGATTCAGAGTTACCTACATAATGTAGTGTAGTATTTTTTAAAAAGCTAAATTGGTACTTAAGAAGAATATATAATGTGAAATATACAGAAAATATTACTGTCAATGTTTGTTCATTAATCTGTTCAAAACAACCAAATTCAGACACATTTAACCTTAACCACCTACCTTAATGCAAATACCTTTTCTTGAAAATGTATAGAAATATTGGATAAAATGTTACAGACTTAAAAGACACACACATACATACACGCATGTGTACACATGGAGAGAAAGAAGTTCAAAAGAAGGCAGAGAACTCCTCAAGGGCAAGAAATGAAGTTGCCACTCCAAGCTAGAGAGGTACCTATGTAAGGGGACACCAGGTTAACCAGGAGAGCCAATGGACATAGAAGTAGGTTCTGGGACCTGGGACTTAGGGTGTCAGTTTGGAGACAGAGGCAGAAGTCCTGGCTTTATGAAAGCCTGAGACTTAGATTTGAAAGCAAGAACCCTGAATAAAACTAATGCTCCTAAATGGTTGTCCCACCATGAGAAAAAACTAGAGCATTTTTGTCCACCAACCCAAGGAAGTTACAGGAAAATTCATGGTAGAGAAGAAGAAAATGAAGTTGTCACTTGAATAACACCTATGGTAAAACCACCATCCTATACCAGCTCTGGTACGGAGTCTGAGATACAGCATTGGGAGCAAAAAACTAAAGATGTGTAATTAACATAATTGGCAAAACTTTTGGGGCCCTAGCAAAGCAAACAGCATGCCACTCGCTAGGGTTCCTTCCATAATGTAAGTGCATTGGTCTGTGACAAAAACGGTCCATTCCTGAAAATGAGCTTACAATACCAAGTTTCAAATCCCCCAGGGGAACAGCCCACTGTAAGGGAGAAGTGGCAACATAATAAATAAGTGAGTTAGCATTCTCATTGCATGGACTCAGTAGAGTAATCTGAATGAAACTATAGGGTAAGTAAAAGTAAAACAACAAACTGTATTTTCAAAGGAAATATAAGTACAAATGAAAGAACAGAATATTAATAGGACAGACATATTTGGAGGAAAAAATCAAATGGAACATCTAGAAATGTAAGTATGATGATCGAAATTTAAAACTCAATGGAAGAGGCCAGGCGCAGTGGCTCATGCCTATAATCCCATCACTCTGAGAGGCTGAGGTGGGAGGATTGCTTGAGGCCAAGAGTTCAAGATCAGCCTGAGCAAGAGTGAGACTCAAAACATAGAAAAATTAGCTGGGCATAATGGCACATGCCTGTAGTCTCAGCTACTTGGGAGGCTGAGTCAGGAGAATTAGTTGAGCCCTGGAGTTTGAGGTTGCTATGATGATGCCACTGTATTCTAGCCTGGGCAACAGAGTGAGACTCTGTCTCAAAACAAACAAACAAACAAAAATACTCCATAGAAGAGTAAAAATCAGATCGGACACTGCTTTAGATAAAGCTGAAGAGAAAATTAGTAAACTGGAATATGGACCTCGTGAAATTTCCCACAATACAGAGAAGAAAGAAAGAAAAAGTGAGTGATTATGTAAAAGGGAAGTTAAAACATGTGGAGGATAGATTGAGATCTATCCAACATTTACTGCTCAAGAGAGAAAAATTTAAAAGATTTTCAGATGACCAAGATAGAGAGGACACTATTCACAAACCCTCACTGAATGAGCTACTAAAAATGCAAAATAAGAATTGACTCTTTAAAAAAAGAGCAAGCAATTGAGGGGCAGTTGAAAATAAGATAGAACTAAATTGTAGACAACATTAACATGGATATGGGAAGGGCCGAACTAAATTAGCAATTTCCAATTTTCATATATTGATCAGGAAAAGAATAGTACTATCATTTTGATTAGACTTTACTGCTTCCAATGTTCCAATTAAAATGTTAGGACTGATTATACACATAAAAGTGGAATATGTGTTTTCAAAATAAAAATTTTAAGGGCAGAAAAGAAGCAAAAAGAAAGAAGAAAAACCATGTAAATGAAAGCAATAAACAGGATGGTAGAAATAAATCTTCATATATCAGGGATCATATGTAAATGAATTAAAATTTATTAAAGGAAATCCAAAATTATAGGAAAAAATCCAGTTTTATGAGGGACATACCTGAATCATAATTATAAAAAGAGATTGAAAGTTAAGAAATGGAACTTATAATATTATTCAATATACTTTAAAATGTCCAGTTAATGGTCGCATTGATTCAAATTAGATTACCAAGAAAGTATTTGCATAAAATACTTGTGTAGAACCCTAGTTGTATAAAATGCTGGTTTGCCAGAGTTATCAATACTTGCAGCCAGTAACCCAAGTATTTCGAAGACACGAGGATTTGGAACCAAATTATAGTTCTGCATTATTTCCAAGTTGCCCGTCATGTACCCATCACTCTGCCCTTGCAATTAGACTTGAAATTCTTAGACCAACAAATTGGATTCATTATGTGATGTTGTGAAATTTCATTTATGAAACAAGATCACGTTCTTTAAATAATTTCAGAAGTTCCATTAAATGTTTAGACCACTCATACACATTAATTCATATTTTAAGTACTGTATAATACATAACACACACATATATAAAACAAATATATATACACACACACACATATATATATATATATATATGTAAACACTATTTATGGTCTCGTTGTCCCAAAAAATGTAGTTTCTACACTGGAGACAATGCCTTGGTGTTTCAAATTAAGAACTTCTAGAAATTGATGTTATTTCACTAAAATGCATTATCCAAGGGTAATTAGAAGCCATCTGAACCACTTCATGTCTCAGAAGGGAGTGGAACATTTTTAGTTTATAAGAACATTGTTAGTATTTTTTAAAAAAAATTAACATGTTAAAAACTGGAGTCCCTTGGTATACTAAATGGTATGGATTGCAACAAGAAAGGGTGATGACTTGGAGTATCTGTCATTATTGGAAATGACTAAAAACATGTTTCATCTGTCTGATATGAAAAAGAAATTTAACGTTAATAGAATAACGAATTGCACTGTTTTTACTTAATAATACTACAGAATAATATAGCTTATTCAGAATGCAGTATTGGAAGGTCCATTGTATTTTCTGGTCCAGAAATGGTTTATATATATTTACGAATATACCAGATTAGATTATTATATTACTGCAACTATTCCTGTGGACTTTAATTTTTAGTCCAATTGTTAAGTTTGGAGTTTCGCATAGGCATATAGAATAGCTCAAATCCGAATTCAGAATTAGTCCTTGCTAAAGAGGGTTTACGCCACAGTAGACAAATTAAAAATTGCAATTTACAAACAAGGACTGTCTGGAATTGTGTCTGCATCAGTGAACTTCCTGACTTTGGGAAATGAAAACGTTGTGCATTCCGCAAATGTAGCGCTTTCTCCCCATTAAAAAATTTACATGTCGCGCAGCTTTTCCATTAATTCTTGAGTACAGAGGAAGTAGCAGAACTCTCCAAGTGTAAATTGTGGCGTGGACACACTGCGTACCATGGCCCGGGAATCCCAGGTGCATTGAATGCGGGGAAGTAATTTACCTTCCAATGAGTCATTCCTGGACTTTAGAATGATGTGTTTAGAATTGCGTGGTAGGTATGCGAAAAGGTGTGAGTCAGCTACCACTGAAATTCTTGCGAACACAGCAGTTGGATAGGGTGGCACAATTGTGAGTGTTAGACAGTGGATGCTTTCATCTATAGTGTGGAAGAAGTTGATGTCATAGCTCTGTTTCTATAGCTCTTGATACGAGCAGTGTCAAGCTCATTCCAGCTGGGAAATGAATATTCCATGCATGGACTGCCTGTCCAACACAGGACTCCATTGTCTCCAGTATGATAAGCGTGGTTTGCTTTTGCATTTTTCCTTCCTTTAAAACATTTTCCTCCTTTTAAAGCAGGGATGTACTAATAGTTAGAAACTTTAGCCCACGGAAACCTCATGAACACTTACGGAGCCCCAAAAAGGTTAGTGTGAGAAGACGAATGCAAGGTCCTCAGCTTCTAGATGGAAAGGAAACCAAGGGGATCCCAAAAGGTGCCACCATGCAGCAGCCACAGCAAAGCAGGGACTCTTTCGAGGTCACTTGGGTGCAGGTCCAGCAATATAAGCTAAATTGTTCTTTTTGTCTAAGAATCCAGCAGACAGGGTGATATATTCTAGAAATCAGCCACCCTACATCAGGCCTCTTCATCATTTTACTTTTTCTGTCAGCTGTCTTTACCACCCTGGAAGGATTCTATTATCATTCCCATTGGATTTAATAATTTAGTATTCTTTTCTAAGGAGCATTGTTAGGGATGGAGTCTACTACATAAAGACACTTGGGCAGCTGATCTATGCGTTTGATTTTACTGAACTGTTAAATTTCAGACATTTATGCTTCACCTGCTGTGAGTCAGGAGATAAGACTTTTACATCCTGGGATGTTAATTATCTGTTATTCCTTTTCATAAGGGTGTGGTTGGTTGCTGTTAGGAACAGGATTATGGCCCAGCTTAGTGAGGTATAGCCACTTGTCCTCTGAAGGCAGAAGCCCTAAATTACCATGGCGATTTAGATAACTGACATCAGTGATAAGCAAACGTTATTTTCAATTGTTGTTGTCATGTCCTAGAATTCATGTATTCATTTATTTGGAGTTTCCTTAAGCCTCGTCAATAGATAAACCCTCAGAAGAGTGGTAAATTATAATAAATGACTCAGGGTGTCTTTGACAGATCTGACCTTTGACATCATTAGTGCAGCCCTGATAGGTTTGCTAGATAAAAACTGACCTAAAAGGAAAAAAGAAAATCTGGACATGTTTATTTGGAATGGCCCTTGAGGTTTTAATAAGAACATTTACATCAGAAGAAATGTAATTGGGGTGAGGAAAATGCCACGTTTGGGCTCAGTGTAAAGTCCCTGGCAAAAAGAGAGACCCCACAGCCAGGTCAAGGAGAGGGGAAAAAAATCCATCTGGAACGTAGATTCTTCTAAGGATAGGATCATAAATTGAAGAAAGATCTTGTGAAGTAGTCTGATGTATGTAAAGCAAGATAATATGATTAAAAATAACCAGAAACTTTGTGATTCAAAAATATGTACTATTATAGAATACACTTAATGCCTTTATAAATGCCTTTATAAACAACCATTGAGTTATGTCATAATAAGTCATATCATACTAACCTATGTGTAAGATATGAGTCAATCCTCTATTGCACTTAATCCTCACGGTATCATAAAATCTATTTTATGTGTATTAAGGTCATAGAAGCAGCTCCATACTGAAATATAATGCGTAAACCTTGAAGGCAAGCTGTTATACCTTCTAAAACTCCACCCATCTCCCTTTTGGCCAGGGATTTGATAGCTAATGTATTGTTAAAGCCAGAGAGTTTTAATTCCCAGACATCTACGTAGAGACTTTCCTTTTAGGTGTTCCTTAAATCTGGATCAGTGGTTTTCCAAGTTTGGAGGGCACAAAAATTTCCATATTGTATGTATTGTAATTTAAAGGAATTTCCAGTTTAACTTTAACTTTATTTAGTGTCCACCTAACGCACTCATTTTAGGCTCTGGCGTAAGTTGCTTCTGACTCCAGTCTGCTGTGTTAGATATAGCAGACATAGCCAAACTGCAACCAAATTGAATTGAGTTCAATTTGATTAACACCCAGGAGGTAGAAAAAAATAACCTTACAAACAGAGCTTTGGATAATCCCTTATAGTTCTCCTTTGCAGAGGAAGAAACTGAGGCATAGAATTAAAATAGCCCACCCAACACCCACAAACAAGTGTTAGAGCCAACGTACAAAATCAAATCTGTTTCCTTTGTAAGCCTGTTTCCATGAAGGCTCTTGGGTGCTAGAAGCAAGTGGTTGTCAACTTTTATTGCGTTAAAATGGGATTTTCTTCTGGTGTATGGAGTCACTCCAATTGTTGATGTTTATTCGTTTTTTCCCTGATGTTATTTTTGAGGGAAACGATGTTTCTCCTTTAAAAATTTACTTATCATAGGGTTTTATGCCCAATGCAATGTGATTATCATGCATTTAAAGCTACATAATTCAAGCAGGGCTCTCCAGTTACATTAGAGTAGAAATGCCAGGGCTTGGTGGACCTTTTTGCTCATCCCACACTGGAAACAAAAGACACTGTTAGGAATTTGGTTCATTAAGAGGGAAAACCTCTCTAGGTTATTTTAGCTTTATAAATGTCATGAATATTAATGGTAATGTTACCAATGGAGACGTATTTTACAGTCTGAATCAGTAGTGTTACCTCATTCAATCACCGAATTACAAATGAAGCCAGGAACCTATCAAGCCCTTTTCTATTATTTCTTGTCTCTCTTCATTTAAATCTGCTAATCGTTGCTCACACTGTACTTACATGGAGCCTGGGGCTGTAGCCCCAGGGCTGGGATCTAACCCTAGCTGGACTGTTTTACCAATTTTGTGATGTTAGACAAATCCCTTTACCACTCCGTGCTCAAAGGGGTTAAAATAGGAAGTTCCAATCAATGATCTATTTTAACTCCAACATCCTGGGGGTTTGCACGTGAGTGAGAGCATAGACTTGGTGTTGAAAAATTTAAATCTGCCCAGTGATGTTCAGAAATTAAGACATTTCTCACCTGAGCATATTTGCTTGATAATTTTTTTCAATGAAAGTATTATTTATGGCATAAAAATAGTTGGCATCATATTTTCGAAAAAATTTAATCATCAACCATGGTCATTTTTGGCTTTCATCTACTACCCATATCATATAAAGAGAAAAAAAATGTTTAAAGACTGGAAAAATAAAAATAATTGCTGTTTATTGGGAAAACGAAGATTTACATTTAGTTTCTGGCATTTTTTTCTGAGACTTCCGTATATACACACATCAAATAGGCTATTTGCAAGCATTTTATTGATCGATTACCGGGTATTGGCCATGTACTTAAAGGTTACTTGATGTTACTTCCTGCAGTATAAAAACCAAGGAAGGCTATCTTTCCTTTTTAAGCTACTTGGATTTGGACTCCGATCTTTCATAATAGTTGGACATCCCTGAAAAATCTGGGCATCCTACCCCTAGTCTAAAAGATGACATTGTGCAAATTACAAAAAGTTACTCTTCTCTCAAGTCACTTTACCACTACCAGCCATAAAACAGTTATAGTAACAATCCAAATCTACAGCAAACTCAAATGTCAAAGGTGCCACCAAAGTCGGACGATGCAAAACTGGTACATCATCGATTTTTCTGACGGGAAGGTTGAAACCACATTTTGTCTGGTTGAATTTCAACACTGTGGGTACCTTTGAAAATATCATTTCTCACCTCTGGGATTCAGTCTCCTCTTCTAAAAAAGGCTGGACAAGATAACTCTTGGGGTTGGGCGCGGTGGCTCACGCCTGTAACCCTAGCACTCTGGGAGGCCGAGGCGGGCGGATCGTTTGAGCTCAGGAGTTCGAGACCAGCCTGAGCAAGAGAGAGACCCCGTCTCTACTAAAAAAAAATATAAAGAAATTAGCTGGAAAACTAAAAATATATAGAAAAAATTAGCCAGGCATGGTGGCACGTGCCTGTAGTCCCAGCTACCTGGGAGGCTGAGGCAGGAGGATCCGTTGAGCCCAGGAGTTTGAGGTTGCTGTGAGCTAGGCTGTTGCCACAGCCCTCTAGCCCAGGCAACAGAGTGAGCCTCTGTCTCAAAAAAAAAAAAAAGATAACTCTTGGAATTATGTTGTGAGCAATTATGGGATGGCTTTCTAGCAAAAGGAGCATTGCATTAACTTTTTAAGACGCAGCCTACTCTCGCTCTGGTTTCATACTGTTTGTACCTTCTCTTAAAGTTTCTCTCCGCAATTAAACGTCCTCCAGTCCCTATTCCCCCAGGTCAGGCAAATCCCTTCTTTAAAAAAATAAATTTCCTTTAAAAATATAAATAATAATTAAAGAAAGAGGTTATAGGGTATTAGCAGTGCACTGCTCTGTGGTTTGGTCCTTCTGGTCGGTTACTGAGGCTGCCATGCTGGGTGGAAGCCATGCTTCCTCACGCCCCATGCCTCTGCTTGTCCTGTCAGTCCAAAAGAGGTGATTTTGAAAGTTATCAATGGAGGTGCATTTTGTTCCAGATAGTTCTTTCATGGGCAAGACTATTCCTCCCATTCCAGAACATTCCGTATCCTTGGCCCTTACTCCCTAAATGCCAAAACAACCCCCTGGTCATTATAACAACCAAAAAAAAAACACCACTCCTGCCCCATTTCCAAACACACCCTTGAGAAATGGCACTGCTTCTGGTTGAGAAATACTTTTAGCATCAATTTGCACTCTGGCCCGGGAAATTTGCTTCTGAAACATGCTTCTGTATCTTTGCCAGAAGCCACAAAAGCCAGGCATAAACTTCTATAAACAAAGCGGGTGAAAGAGTATATAGTACTTCAAAGAGTGCATTGCTCATGGTTTCTCTGAAAAACTGGGCTCCTTGTTTCTGTCATAATGGGGGAAACTGAAATTCAAACACGTTTCCTCAGGTTACTCATTAAATAATAGGCAGTGTCAACTGTACAGGTAAAATCCCTAAGAACCCAGCTTCTTGGTGTACCTTAGTAATGTGCGTCATGATAATATCAATGTCATTGTTGGTCACTTACTGATTGCTTGCAATGTACCAGCACTTTACAAATCTCATTTTTTCTTTCCACAGCTGTGGAAGTCAATATGTATATCCCTTACACAGGTTAGAAAACTGATGCTTAGAGAAGCGCTTTGACCAAACTCTCACAGCTAAGAAGGAACAGAGCTTGGATTCAAATTGAAGTTCATGGGACTGAAAAACTAGTGTTTCAGTGCTTTTTGGCCAACAGCCCCAGTGCTTGTTCAGGCCAGCTTGCTTTCAAGTCGCAGGAAAGTTAACCGAAATCTTTAACTTCTGAACCAGGTTGTCGGTAGTGATGCTAAAAACAATTATTTTGCACTGTGTTCTGCCAGAGATGTTATTTTTCACTGCTGCCAGGACTGCTCTCAGTAGGGTTACCTCATTAGCTGAAGAAAATGTTCCCTGTTGTTCCGCGAGAGACAGATCAGATGGAGAAGCGTAAAAACAAACTCCAGAAAGTGATTCTGTGTTATTCTCATTTAGCGGACGGAACAGTAATCTTCTGATTCCTAGTCTCCTCGCTGATGTTTTACTTCTGTGGTTGCAGAAGTGTTACGAAAAGCGAGGGAAAAGTCTTGCAGGGACGCCTTCCGAAACTGATTATCTGTAAATTGGTGTGTTGAACCATTGGTGAGCATACTTAATATTGGTCTGATTTTAAATTTTGCCACGTAGAAAAATAACAGTCTGGCTAAATTGGTTCTGATTGGCTATGGTGGATAACTAAGAGTGAGTGATACTTTTATATTTTTATATTTTAATTTTATTTAATTTTAGAAGAACCTCAAATACAAATACTTCATCAAATATATCGATACACTCACTGGTGGACATCTCCCAAGCCATGTGTTACAGAAACCATCCATAAATCCTATCACTTTGGTCCTTTTGCAATTCATTATCTAATGGAGAAATCAAAGCGGTTCTTTTTCAAAATTGCATTCGATCACAGGATTTGCATTTCAGCTTTAGAATAAAATCGAAAACTCTTCGTTGTGGACCACCAGGCCTGCATGATCTGGTGCCATCTGTCCCCTGCCTTTCTGCCCTCTAATCGCTCTTTTTTTTGTCAGGAACTTCACCTTTACCGTCCATCTTCATCAAATATTATTGCCTCCTGATCCTGACTTGGCCGATTCCTTCTTATCCTTCAAGCTATAGCTCAAATTTCATCTCAGTAAAAAATTCTTCCCTAATTCCCTAAGTTGGCCATCCCTGTATCTCCAATCACGTTATGTTCTTTTGTTTTATTTTTAAAAGAACTTTTTCAGTATTTGAAATGATCTCTTTTTTTGTTTGTTTCCTTGCTTATTTTTTGTTAACTTAGAATAGAACCTCCGTGAAAGAAGGAAAGTACCCCCATGTCTAGAATAGAACCCGGAATACAATGGGGTTCAAGAGTATTTATTAAATGAATGAATGCCAATTCTGTGCATGGAATGAAATGTAAGTCTCAGATCGATACCATAAGGCACAAAAATATTTATTGAGCAGTTCAAATCTACGTAAATATATGAAAGTTGAAATTAAAATCAAAACTATAAAGTTCTTTTCTATTATTCTTTGGTCTGCCTGTCAAGAACAGGAATTCTGTTGGAAAATAGAAACATAAGCCAGGGAAGACCCAGAATTGCTTTACAGGGAGGAAATTCAGACCATGTTACATCTCTCTGGAGATACACTTCTTTTATAAGATACAGCTCTGCATGCTCGAGCAGGCCCATGCTGATCCTTAGCAAAATTTTCAGGATGAACATCAGAACATTTCTAAACCTCCTATTTTATACTCACTTCCTTGCCCTCTTGCCTGCAAAAAATACGTCTTTCGACATTCCTCTACTTAACATCATTGCTTCCAAGAGGATGGCATCCTTATCTGGTCTCCTTTTCCAGCTTGTTTTGTCTTAAGTCTTTGGGTTTGGGAAATAAAGCCTGCATGTGTCCCAGATGGCTTTTTATTGAGTTCACAGAATACAAATGGAATAAGGTTATTACCAGACAGAGGTGTTTAAAAATGAAAATCAAATGTAATATAATACATGGACTCAGACAACTGGAATAAGGAATATAATATTTATAAAATAGAGTAGGAGGTTGCAATCATTGCTCTAAAATAAAACATTAAAAATTAATTCAGAGCAAACCGGTCTGTGCAACAGCAAACCTCTTTTTCATTAAGGTAGCATTGCATGCTTTTGCAGAATTAGTTCCCCCAAAAATAGGTAAATAGCTTGTAAGAACTGCGTGTCCTGCGAACTACAGAAGCACTACCTGAGGCACGATTTAGAGTTGCTTTTAGTATTAAAGCTTCACAGACCTTTCATTTTTGAACCAATTAATTGTGACTCTTGGAGTTTCCCTATTTTTTTTTTTTTTTTTGCCCTTGACTATTACTGGGAAGGTTTAATTCACACGCTGCTTATTCATCTCCATTTGATTAATCCAAATGGTGCTATATATATCATTTGATTAATTCATATGTTGTAGGATATTAAATCTTGGGAACTGTGGGTGCCAGTTACAAGGTATACTTAGAAACTTTGCACACATTTTGCATTTCAAAGAGTTCGTGTTGCACATTGTTTATATGATTTCTCTCTTTCTTTCTCTGCTTCACATTATCATTATTAGTATTATGTTATTGTTAATATTATTATTAGTTTCCAACTTCAGAATGCACTAGAAAGAAAGAAAAATAAAATAGCTAGTGCTATTTCTGCATTTTCCATTGAGATGAAATTTTTATTTTGCCCAATTTTCACCGTTCCTCTGAAGCCCCTTAATGAATAACCTTATAACCTCTAGGCCCTACTGATTTTCAAATGATTTCAAATAAAAAGCATCCAGTTTCCATTGCTTTGCCAAACTGTTCGGTCCCTGGGCAATACCTATTGGATTCCTATTAAATGAAAGGGACAGGAAACAACTGGAAATCCAAAAAGTGGTTTTGAGATGGAGGGGGAAGAGATGGTCTCAGCGCAGCTCCGTAAATGGGTATTTAACCTTTGACCAGTGACGACAGGTCTTCTTTAGTTCTATTAGGCCAAGAGCAAGCTGTTATGATTAAATAAAAAAGGAAAAAACTGTTTAGAGCCTTGCTGAAAATGTCCTGGGAATTAAAGCATATGGCAGGGATGAGGGAAAAAAAGATTTTCCTTATGCTAATGACCCTTGATGTCGGAAATAAATTAGATCCATTAGAGTTCATGCTCAATAAAAGAAAGACTTTAAGCACTCCAAAGTTAGTGACTCGAGACCAGTTTTCGCTCTGAAATTCAATCTGCCTGCTTATTAATTCTTCGTGGGGCTCCAGAGAAGACAGGAGACGCAAAATCATAATTCTGTACCGAACCAGAATCTTTAAAGGCCCACAGGTTTCTTTTCCTTTCCTTTTAATTAAACCATTTTTCATGCCTCCCCTTTTGGTTCCCTCATGAATTTGATTTCGTTCCCATTTTTGTTTCATTTTGCTTTTTTTCTTTTCAAGGTTTCATTTATCCCATTTCAACCGAACAGAGAACCCAGAATGAATATGGATTTTCTTGTAAGTTGGACGTTTGGATTTTATGTTGCTGAATAATCATTTAACGTTACTGCCCGCAGTTCAAGTTTACTTTTCTTTGGCTCACAGATGTGCACGCAGGAAATGGGAGCCTAATATATTCTAACATGAAAAACAAATGAGATCTTCGCTGCTGAAGAGAAGAAAGGGTCATTTCAAGACTCTGCCGGCTTTAAAATCTATCAGTCTACCATTAAAAGCTTGAGTCCCAGTAGCTGACGAAACATATGAAATATGCTGATATAAGGAAAGGCAGGGTTCAAACACTAAAAACGAAAGGGTTGAAAAAAGGCATATCTGTTGAGCTAGAAATCATGAATGTTAAATAAGTACTGATGACCTGGTAGAGTGAAATATTAAGGATTTAGATATAATATTCTGACCAGGGTTGGGAATCTTGCGGCAGGGCCTCAAATAAAACCCAGCAGCAAAGTGGAGTCAGCACTTCGAAAGCAGAAAGCAGTGCTCACACAACCACGAGTAGCTGGGCTGTCCCTGGGTTTCTGAAAAAAACATCTGTCGATATTGACTCAATTGATAGAAAAGCGGATATTCTGCTTTGAGGACAGTATTTTTTTTGAAAAAGAAAGTGAGATCCTTTCACCTACATTGGAACACAAAATGCTAAAAGCAGTTTCCAGTAGGGAGTTCATATAGGCTGTCAATGTACAAAAGACACCTGTCATTAGAGTGGGGTGATCAGGTAAACCACCAGCAATGAAATGACAAGTTGTCTTCACCACATAAACCACGTGACTGTTAGTCTCGAGAGAGCAGTGGCCCCTCAAATTTTGGGAGCTCATGGAACTTTACAAATTTGAAAATTCTCTATTTCCCAAATGTACATGGATATAAAATTGACTATAAAATTTTAGGTTGTTCTTGACCACCTGAGGTATCGATGTAACCCCCCCTGTTACAGTGAACAGAGCAGCTTTGATTAACTTTGCTGAATAGTTCTCAGTCACAGAAAACTAAAAACAGACTTAAAGATGTCACAAGGGTTCAGCAAAGGTTTGATTTTGTTTTAATTATCAGCCTTCATCACCTTTTCCAGTTGGATCAAAGCATATCCTATGCCCACCAAGATAATAGGCAACATTTGCAGGAATTCTGTTTTTGCTTTACCCAGAATTACACCCTCAAATGACTGCACACTGTATTGGTCCAACGCTTATTTGCCTTCCGGGGAGTCTGACCTTTCCGATCACTAAACCAGGACTTTATCTTACTTAGAGCACCATAGCTATATTTTCTTCCAGTAATGAGTAGCTCAAATGTAAATCTCCAACTAGGGACCGTGAGAAGCTCAGGGTTCTCAGAGACAATACTGCGTCTGTATCCGAAGCCTGGCCTTCGAGAAGGTTATCGGCATTAACCTCTGCTCCCCAGATCTGGGCCTTCTGAACGCACACCTTTCAAATCCAGTGTGTTTGCTCCTAATGTTTGCTTTGCTTAGTTCTGCCATTCCCACCCACCCCTCCATTGATTCAGGGAAAAGTGAGAAGACTATATGGAAAGTAATTTTATTACCTGGAATGCTACTTAGGAAAATAGTCTGGTTCAATAAATACACAGACTCAAAATATGCCAGATATTTCTAACAGTGTTGATGTTTATGTTTTCAAAGAACTATCAGTAAAGTCAAAAACCCTTCCAAACTTTTCCACCTGAAATGCGTAATAAATTTCTTTTTCCCCCCTGTGGGTTGGGATGGGTTTAGTTCCAGTTTCTTTGTATACCTAGTAATAAATGGTCTGTTAGGGCCACTCAATTATAAGACAGATTAGTGGGTGGATAGATGCGGAGTGAGGAAGGCAAAGAAATCAGAGATCATTTTCCACTGAAAGGCCAAAGCCGTTTTATATAGCTTTTGAAATGGATTTGAAATGAACCTATAAAAAAAAGGCAATAAAAGTCTGGAAAAAATTATAGCAATACGTATGTGTACTGTGGGAAGTTTCTATAAGTAGCTGGTCCAATGTTTCATTCCTCCCCCCAGCTGCTCCTGACTCGGATGACGTTGCTCTCTACGTGGGAATTGTCATAGCCGTGATAGTGTGCCTGGCCATCTCTGTAGTCGTGGCCCTGTTTGTGTATCGGAAGAACCATCGTGACTTCGAGTCCGATATTATCGACTCTTCGGCACTCAACGGGGGCTTTCAGCCCGTGAACATCAAGACAGCAAGACAAGGTCAGTTGGCATTTCCCTTCACACCCTGTTACCGATGCATGTGGGAGCTGTTTCCCTCTGTGGCTTCGGTATCAGTGACATTTGGGTCATCCAGTTCAACTAGAATGTAAGCTCCACAACGTCAGAGAGTTTGGTCACCTTTCTTCATTACCGTGTGAATGTCATTCGCCTAACAAATTAAAGTTGACCAAGTACACAAATCGTCTTTTTTTCTTTTCTGATGGGTTTCCCTGTCATATTTTTTAACTTCTATTGGAAAAGAGCATACTGATAAGTGGACTGATTTCTTGAGTTTCCTTTTTCCCCCTTTGACAAGACATCTTGTATCGCTACGAATCATCGGTTTACCAGTGAACCCACATCCAGCATACACAAGGGAAACTATTACGTAATAGTCACGTAGTGGGGCTTATTATGTATTCAATCCAATCTGTTGAAATAGCTAAACACCTTAGGTATGATGAGTAGTCTTCAAAGCAAAATATAGAATGAGCTTGCTGCTTGTTTATAGCCAATAAGAAAATGGATGCTAGTTATGATTGCCCTGGTTTCTGCAGAGCCTGAGAATCCACCCATCTCCAATATTAGCTGAGCTGCTTTGCTTTTGGCTCAGAGAGTGTGAGGGGGAGTCTGACTGATGCAGGTTGGCCTGAATGGAGAATACAAATAGAATCTTTTCTCTTCTGACCCAGATCTTCTGGCAGTGCCCCCGGACCTCACGTCAGCTGCAGCCATGTATAGAGGACCCGTCTATGCCCTGCATGATGTCTCAGACAAAATCCCGATGACCAACTCTCCGATTCTGGATCCACTGCCAAACCTGAAAATCAAAGTGTATAACACTTCAGGTGCTGTCACCCCCCAAGATGACCTCTCAGAGTTTACATCCAAGCTGTCCCCTCAGATGACCCAGTCATTGTTGGAGAACGAAGCCCTCAACCTGAAGAATCAGAGTCTTGCCAGGCAGACTGACCCATCCTGTACCGCCTTTGGCACCTTCAACTCCCTGGGAGGTCATCTCATTGTTCCCAATTCAGGTAATTCCTAAAGGTTTCAGTTGAAAAGATACAGCTTGAAATATCTTTCTTTTTTTTTCTGCACCAAAATCTTTTGTGTTGGTTTTCACTAGGCCTGAAAAGTTAAATGTGACCCATCTAACTCACATCTACTATAAATGTAAAACCAGACGTTCCTTCAGGAAAAAATCAGCAAAACCATTTATCTTCCCCCAACCAACTCTGAAAACACTTCCTCTGGAAACAGTATACTCACAGCCCCTTTCTGCTCAGGTGTAATTTGGAACTGTCATTGACCTTCTTTTTAGCAGAACTTTAGAAGGCAACATCAAGTCAGGAGCCCTGACTATTGTCATTGTACTTTAAAAGCACAAATTAATTAGCAAACATATCAGTTGGTTCAGTTCCAGTTTAGTACAGGAAGCAATACTTCAGAATACTAATTTTTAGGTCATCGGAAGGCATCATATTATCAAATCTTCACTTAGTAACTCTTTAGCACATAGTTTTCAACCTCAAAATTTTGATAAGGTAACTGTACTCACTCCTACCTCTAATATGTCTCTCTAGAATACCAGATTCATCAGGTGTCCTTCTGTAGTATTATTTAGTTTTAAGTTGACTATATAGTTTATCTGCATCTAGAGAATACAAAGGTCATTAATGATGAACTTAAGTTAATGATTGATACTATTGAATTAAAAATTGGTATCCATTAATCAGTAGTAGTAATAGATTTGGAACCATGAGTCATAAGAGGGTTAATGTCTTCCTCTCTGAATGTTAACGTTTTTGGACAAGACTATGAGTATTTTGTAAATAGAGTAATAAAAAGCAACTTGATTGACCTAAAGTGTTAATATCACATAAAAAAATATATAACATCTATACCATCAAGTAATGTATAGACCAATAGGTCTTCAGCCCTGAATATGAAATTGTTTTTGATTCTTCCTCTTATCAGTCCCTCATTTCAATGCCTTGACAACTTTCACCCCATACCTTTAAAAATATATTTTGACAAAATTAAAATATTTGATATATCATTTTTTTCTACATATAGCTGAGATCACGCACTATATAAAATATTTCTTTATCTTTTTCCCATTCTCATGCTATTGCATGTTCTTTAAAATCATGATTTTAAATATCTGTATGATAGTCCATCATTGACTACAAAAACATACTTGATTGTTCTTCCATTATTTAAACATAAGTATTTCCAAGACAGTTCTTTTCCTCCACGATATTCATTGGATTCTGCCTTTTCTTCCCATTTCTACACCCGCCACGTTTTCAAATGTGAATTATTATGAAGGCTTCTTAAGTAGTAGGGAGGGAGCTAACATGTTTTAAATACTTTCTATGCACTAGGCAGTGGTGACCAACAGACATTATTTTATTTAAGAGACTCACAATAGTTACTTGTTACTTTACATTCATAACTGTCTCTTCCCCATAACAAAGATGAAGGTACGTTTTATGTTTGCATTAAAAAAATAAAAATTCTGAGGCTCGGTAGACTCATGCATGGTCTTCCTGTTTCTACACCGTGTCCTCCACAAATCATTCTACTTCCCACAACACCACGGCTCTGACGTTATCTTCCTTCTCACAAAGGCCACAGCTCAGCATCTTCAACCAGTTATGCAAAGGCCTTTGAACAACTTACCCCCCCGCCGACTCTCCATTCTTTATTCCTGAGATTTTTCCAACATGGTCAAGCAAGTTTTCTTATTGCCCTGTGCTGATTTGGCATATTCTCTTTCCTTACTAATTAAATAATAAATTACTCAAAGACAAGAGCACTGTCTTTTACTTGGCATTCACAATAGTGCCAACACTGTACTCACAAGGATGCACCATCAGTTTGTATCGAGGGGAATTAAACTGAATTTCATGGAAATAAAATGATGGAGTCAAACATCTACAGAGTGCCACCACTCGAGTCACTCTTTGTGGTCACAGTGAGCGATTCAGGCAGTGGTTCTTGCAGGGTGAGCCTCAGACCACCATCATGGGCATCACCTAGCAACTTGTCCAGCTGAAAAAAATCTGCCCAACCTTCCCACCTTCTGAACCAGAAACTCTGGGGGTAGGATCCAATAAGCTGCGTTTTTAACGAGCCCTCCGGGCGGTTCCGATATAAACTCAAATTTACAAACATCCACTACCAGCAGTTCACTTAGAACACAGCTCAATCTAATAGTCCCACAAAATGGCACCAATTAGCAACAAAGTAGAAACCTTTGACCCTCTGTGACTAAACGAGCAGTTGCTTTCACTTTCCAGAGTTACGAATAATCAAGGTTCTTCACCAAATCCACTGTGGCGGAATAACATCGAAGCTAACAAGATATTTCAGAAATAAATGTTTATTGATATGGCTGAAGTTAGCATTTCCCTGACTTTTGTGGGGTTTTGTTTTTTGATTTTTTTTTTATTAGAAATGATGCATCATCACAGCTGTTTGACATTTTGGGCAGTTATTGGTTTTTCCTTTAACAAGGAAAATAACAGTGGAACCATCTGTCTATTCCTTAAATAAAACAAGAGTTTAAAAAATTACATCATTCCTTTAAGTAACAAGGCCAGTGTGGAAGGAGAGCAGAGCAACTGTGGATATTTACGTGTCTTTAGAGAACAAGAAGCAAGCTTATGGCTACGTGGTCACAGAATCTCCTCATTTCCTTTTACTTGCTGCTGCAAGCATTCCTCGCAGTTGCCTTTTGATTAACGGTCTTATGTGACTGCTTTTCTCTCTTGCTATTCAGGAGTCAGTTTGCTGATCCCCGCTGGGGCCATTCCCCAAGGGAGAGTCTACGAAATGTATGTGACCGTACACAGGAAAGAAACTATGAGGTAAATACGCTTTTTCTGGTGCACTGACTTTATCGATGTCTGACTTGGAGGAGAACTGGACAATAGAAACAATAAACCCAACATATTCTTGTCTGAGTGCCCTGCTTCTGGCATGCATTTTTTCCCTAGACCTCCACAAGGTCAAGTTTTATTTCTCTTGATCTTTGAAGCTGCAGATACTTTTGTTGATCTTGACTATGGGTAGAAGGCCTGAGATATTTTCCCAAGTGGACATGTGGCCACATTCGCTGAATAAAGGGCCAGGAATGTGATCCCTACACTGTCGAGAGAGACATGTGGGTCGACACAGAGATGTCAACTGCGTGTTTTCTGGCTCAGGAATCCAGCCTGTTCCCATTATAGGGTTAAAGGTCACAAAGGATTGGACAACCCCTTAACCCCTGACCTGCCACTCCCACCTCAGCCTAGCACCTAATTCACACCCACTGTCTTCTAGCTTCAGTGTTTCCAACCTCTTCCTCGTGGTTAGCACTTACAAAGTCCATCCTTAGGCCTTTCAAAATGGTGCTAGGGTTGATTAAAACTAGATCGAATCAAAAGGCGCTGTTTCAAATGTGTCATAATCATAAAGAGTTAAGTTTTTTTAAGTCAAAATAACGAGGAGTTTAGAAGTCCTAAATTCAATTTTCAATTTGGCCTCCTCTTACAAATCGTACACAGTCTTGCCTGATTAGCTCCCATAGAAAGTGCATGCATTAAACAGTGCTTCGTAGGCCTGAGTGATTAATATTTCTGACGTACACTGAGATCTTAAAATAAAAGATGCTATTAAGACGGAGATCCTCATCATATAATTATCAGTGTTTTTCCCCGGGGGAAACACATGGGCTCCTCAGTCCTGAGCTCTGAATACAAAGCACGAGTCACAAATGTAGAACTACGTTATCGTTACAACGTATTATACCTTTTCCTTTCCTCTCTTCTCGTCCTCAGAAAAACATCCGTTTTTAGTCTTGTTCTCCAGTAGCCAAAATGCTCTTTTATTATGCTCTCAGGTGGAGATACTGGTATTTATAATCAACCCCAGAACATTTTTTTCCCTCAGGTGGTATACTTTCACCTCCATAAACACTAGCCTGAGAAAATAATCAAATTCCTTGAGCATTATTCATGCCTTAAATCTGAGCAACAGAAAAATCACTAAAAGGCTTGTATTGACCTGTATCAAATATTCATTTTTTCCCTTCCCAATGCAAAGCAACATTCACAGGCCCTCGGGGCGCCCTTCTTTTGCAACAGGAGAAAAGAAGATTAGCAGATTCCAAGACCTCTTTATTTTATTTTATTTTTTTTCCTTCTTTCACTTGTTCAGAGTGAAGGTTAGCATTAAGTACATCCCTCCATCGGGGCCTTTGCCAGCATGGGCATTTTGTTTAAACAGAAATAAGAATTGGCTTGTGCTTTATGCTGAGAAACAGGGAGATGCTTGGGGTCTCTTATTTTCCATCCAATCGCTATATCTTCAGCTGAAGATCAAACCTTGAGGGGCTGCCACAGGCCTGGGCTGGAGCTGAAAGGTGTGTGCCCGCCCTGGCCTGTTCTGCTCTCCTTCCCAGAGTTTGGTCGGCACCCTAACCGGGGCAATCGTACATCTTAGATGCTTTTAGCTTTGCTCTGTGACTATAATGAAAAGGAAACTAGAAATGACTCCTTAGCATTCCTACCACCCGAAGTTAGGTGCAGAGGGAATGACTCTGTTGAATCTGGCATGCCTCAAAGAAGTTCTGTTGATAAAAATGAAACTAGAGAAACCTCAAGAACTCAAAAGAAAATACGCACCAGAGACCCATGAAAGAAGGCGCAGATGTGAGAAGAGAACCTTTGACATCCATGAGACGTTCTCGCTTTGCTAATTTGCTGTCGTGTACTAGATGCGTTTTTAGTGTCAAAACACAACGATGAGAACGTGCTCTAGAACACAGTCATAATACAAAGCATCGTTGCCATTTGTTCGGCACACTCTTCAAGGCACGTGTTCCGCGCCACACTCTGCAAGGGATGATGAGCTCCATTTTAAAGATGAAGAAACCGAGGCCCAGGGAAATTGGGTTGCATTGCTGAGGTTTCACAGGTAACAACTGAGGGAGGCTGAGTTCCAACCCCGATTTAGCTGAGCCTGGAGCTTCTCCTTCCTAGTGTCCATCCTCCGCCAAAGCCCCAGTGTGGAAGGAAGCCAGGCCTCTGCCTTCTTCTTACAGGGTTGGGTCCCTTCTCTGTGGTTCACCCAAGACGCTGTCTAACCTCATGTGACACAAGATGGAACTTCCTTAGGAGAAGACCGTGAGGACATCAGGAGATGTGGATGTCACTTTCAGGCATTCCTAGGGAAATTCTTAAGCAATTTTTCTGTTTTCCTTCTCTCTCTGATTTCCTTTTCTCGCATCCCAAACTGGGTGTGTTTCCAGCTGGATGCCATCCAGCCGGTCATCTGCTGAGGGGAATTGTCTGAAGGGAGGCGTGAACTGAATTACATGTGGCACAGTGCGTGTGACAAGAGAAGCCTTATCATTACTGAATATGCTCTCAGAGAAAGCACAGACTGGCAGATGAATGGCCTGAGTGAGCCACAGAGAGGGGACAGGCTGGCTCTGACCAAGGAGGGTGCAGGGCTGCCAGGCTGTGCCCAGGCTCCTACCTCTCCCGCTACATGAAGAGGCCACAAAGCCTTTGTTTTTCCCCGTGGGTACAATTTCCACAATTAATGCCACTAACACGGGCCTTTTCGCCTGGTTTCTAGAAGCAGTTTAAAAAAATGAATCCGACTCAGACTGAAATGTTGCCTGTTTTTGGTGCTTATGGAAAAACAATTTCAGTGGAAGATCTGAAAGTTAATTTTCCCCTTTCTCCGCATTCTGTACTTGCCTAGCAGTTTTATCAAGAGGCAAAAAAAAAAAAAAAATCAATTTAGAAATTCCAGACATAGAGGTAAATAGAACACCTTTATGTAAACCGTGGGGAGCCAGGGAAGGTTTCTGAGCAGCCGAGGGACGCAGGAATAGCAGCGCTTTCTAAAGATTGTGGCGATGGTGTGTGGGCTGTACTGATGGAGGGGACAGAGAGAACCTTCTGGAAGTCAGGGGCCTGGCTGGGCTGTAGCAGCGGCGTAGGTGTAAGGAGAGAGGTGGGTGACCCAGGCCTGGGTCTGAGGGGATGGAAGAGGACATGCATTTCAGAAGAAGAAGTATTCCACAGCTGACACAGGATATGCCCAGGAATCCAGCCTGGGGCGCTGGGAAAACTGAGGCAATGAGAGGGGTGAGAAGCGGCCACTGGGTTGAGGGGAGAGGGTGGACTCCAGCACGGCCGCCTTCGGTTCAGAGATTCCTGCTGGACACGCAGTGGAGAAGCCAGGGAAGGGAAGGAAACTCCAGCAGGGAAAAGGCAGAGGCAGAAAGAAGAGAACTGGGGAAAGAACTTGGGAGAATGTTCCTATCAAGGTTTGGGTGTAATGAGGGAAACGAAATAGAACATGGAGGAACAGGACAGGCAGATCAAGAGTTTGCTTCTAGGTCAGTGCTTGACACGCAGTGGCTCCTCACTGAACGCTTCTGGAAGAACAAATGTTTGTAAGGGCAAATAAACATACCGTGGTGTTACAGGATCTCAAAAATCAAAGGTAAAGAGAGCTTTACGATGGAGCCTCAACACAGAGCTGTTACTAAAAATGTAAAGAAAAAGGAAAGGAAACAAACAAACAAAAATACTGGATTTGGCAACTTCAGGACATTGGTAGACTTTGGGATTTTTTATTTTTTTAAAGACAGGGTCTCACTCTGCTGCAAGGCTAGAGTGTAGTGGTGTCTTCGTAGCTCACAGCAACCTCAGTCTCCTGGGCTCAAGCGATCCTCCTGCCTCAGCCTCCCAAAGTGCTGGGATTACAGATGTGGGCCACTGTGCCTGGCCTAGGGTTTTTTTTTTTTTTTAATTGGTGAAATCCCCAGAGAAATGGTTTAAGGTATGAGTTAGTGGCAAGGCAACAAAAACTAGCATACGTATCTACTATATATAAATAATGCTAAAAACTAACACGTATCTACTATGTATAAATACTGCTAAAAACTAACGTATGTATCTACTATGTATAAATACTGCTAAAGTAATGCGTTAGGATAAAAGGGTGATCACACAGAAGACAGCTTTTACTTTAACATGTTATTGCTTAGAACTTTGTAAAATAGTAGTGGACGTTATTATTTCTCAGGGAAACTCAGTGATATTTCTCCTTCAGGTAGAAATTCCTTTCTCATTCACGAGCCCCCGAGTTCCTCAGTTTGAAGGAAAACCTATAAGCTATAAAACAACCAAAGGTAGGGGGTTAGTGAGTCTGGGTACATTTAAATCTTACTCTCTCACTGTTCTTGACAGTTTCTTTATTGAAATCCAACTTATAAAGAAATACTTCAAGCGGTTTATGAAAACACATTCTTTTCAATGGGAGGAAAACATTTAAATAAATGGATGAAAAAAACATAAGTGGGAAAAAGTAAGGTTGTAAAAGATAAGATAAAGTCAGGTGAGCAGTTAAAATAGACAATATTCGATGCAATTCCCAACACATTTTCTGGTACTAGGTCATGAATTTACTATTTCTAAGCTTTTCAAGAGGGGAACGTGTTAAGTTATAAGAAAAAGTTGTGCCTGGAGGAAGCTCGATTATTTCTCCTTTGGTTCCTCATAAAGAAGACGTTTTGTGAACATAATGAATAACATCCTTAAAATAAAAACGGCAATGAGTTTCGAGGGCTGCTTCTATTAGCATCCTCAGTGGAAGTAGCAAAGCACAATGCTTGGCTGTTCTGGCTTAATTCAGGGATAAATTTTGGCCTGTCTAGGGAAACGGTAGCACACGCCCTTCAGGGTGACTTCCATAAATATTATTTTTGCACAGTTGAGCTTTTGATAGCAAGTGAGTCAGATATTCCCTGTCAGGTAGCTAGAGTGCAAATATTTCAAGTTGCCAGTTATGTGTGAAGGCGTGTGCTTTAAAAGGCAGCTGAGCCTGGGGTGGGACTGTCGCCCTGAGAGATCTGACAACAGACACATGTGTTAATAGAAGGCATCTCATCTCCACACAGAGATGGATGGAGACAGACTCTTCTCAAGAAGTTTTGAGCCAGCTCTAGTGACCAGACAGGAAAAGTTTATCAAGGCCCTAAACCCATATAAGCAGCCCAAAGTATACCACCGTAGGAAAGAAATTAAATGCCTTGTGACTGGAATCTGGCTTTGCTTCTGACTAGCTTTGCCTCCTTAGAAAAAGCATTAATATCTCTAGATTTCAGTTTCCTCTTCTGGAAAAGAGATTAATAGAAATACTTACTCTGAATACCTTACAGGTGTGCCAGGAGTAGCCAATGCAATTGCTCATAGGAAAGTTTTGTAAATTATGCACGTTCGTGTAGAAGTTCTGCTCACTGATAACAGGGAGCAAAGGATGAGAAAATATCTCCGACAGGAAACTGGAATTGCTCTGCGTAGGCTTTGTTCAGAAGGCCTCAGAGCTCATCCAGCATTTATGGTGATATTATCCTCTTTGGACTTTAAAACGCACTTAAAATTTTCATCATTATTTTTTGCTGAATTTCTACTTAATTGCTGCTTCTGCAGCTAATTTTTGCTCTGTGCTCATTTCCATATCATCTGCAATTAATATTTACAGACTGTTTTGCTCGAATAGCTTAGATAACTCATGAGACGGGAAAGAGTGAAGCCCTTCCTTGCAAAAACACGAATCAGGAATATTTATTTTCTACTATTTTATTTTATGCATTTGAATCTCCTCCCTTTATACAAATAAAGAAAATGTGAAATTTTTAGACACTATGGCATTTGATTTAACAAAGTTAAATCTTACCTTGCTGAAGTCCCTCCTATACGCTCAGAAATGATTCCAATTTCGGCGCCACTTGTTTCGTAATATAAGAAGAGTCTTATCATTATTTCTTCTTTGTTTTTCATTCCCTGTTATGAATTCCACTTCACTACTTCCCTATTCATTACATTCTTGCACCTCACTGGGTTAATAAATTCTTTTGACACTTACTGCCCTTCCTTTCTCCCTCCTTCCCTTGCTGTGTCTCCTAAGAATGGCGTCCATCAATATTGCATGCCAGGGGTGTGCTTGGAGAGTACAGGCCTGACAGCTCCCAAGCCCAGCAGGGAGGTCTCCTCCCTTCTGTTCCAAGTCAGTGATGAGCTGAACCCCTCCTCCTCCCTGCCTCAAGCAGAGCCTGCTCACACCAGATGGGGAGATAGATGTTTCCAATCCCCAGCTATATTGCAAGGGCCACGTGAAACAGATGCCACTTTAGCCCCTTTCCTTAAAAGTTTAATACTCACTTTTCAAGGTACACTTGTAACTAAAACGTAAGAGGAGTGCTCAGGAGAAAAAAAAAAATGCCATCATTGCTTTTTTCTTTTCCTCTTGGGGGAGGAAAAGTAGAATTAAGCAATAATAAAACCACTGCTTAAGGCAGATGGTGCAATATTAACTATGATTTAACGAAATCAGAGCTTCACTAATGTTCTAAGAGAATAAATTTTAGACTGGAAGGAGCAGAACACACTGGGTTAAGAGGAGATGACAACCAAGGAGGTAAAGGGGATGGTAATGATGTCTCGAGCTGCTGCCAGTAACTCTATTATTCCAAATACAAGTACATTCCCCAGTATCTAGATAACTTTAGATTTATTTATGTTTTTTTTCACTGACATTCATATTTTTAATTTCTTTCGGGGAAGATAACTTTAGATCTAGTAGAGAAACTGTGTTGTTGTTCGGCGAGATTAGAGATGATGTTAAAAGGTGAAAAGCAGGTAAAAATTGTTTTGGTTTTTTAAATAGGAAGAAAGAAAAGCCATAGGTTGGTGAGATCCTAGTGCAGTTTTAGAATGAGAGAGGAAGCAGTGAGAGCTGAGAATTATTAAGGGGAA
>RJWJ010023772.1:0-25442 GCA_004363605.1 Indri indri | reverse complement strand
CAGAGTGCTAGGATTACAGGCGTGAGCCACTGCGCCCAGCCAGGATCGTCTGTTTTTAAAAATTATTTTTCCTTAAACTTCAGTCACCGCAGAAGGCAGATTTTCATGGAGGGTTCTCCCTCCTGCACAGGTGGATTCTCTCCTCAGTTGGGAGGTGGAGACATGAGCCAGGTGTGGCCGTCGGGACAGGCACAGGTGGCTGCCCCTGCCAGCGTCTGGATGCGCGTCCTGTCTTGACACTCTGGGTTGCTCCCTCTGGGAGCTCCGACTCACGGTCCTAACCTTGGGGTGTTTAGTGAACACTAGTGGTGTTGGGACTTGCAGTTCGCCCCCCAGGCACGGCCGGGTGGTCAGGTGTGTCCCTGAGTCACGGGCAGGCTTTGGCAGAGTCGGATGAGAACAGAGCCGGGCAGAGACCATAACATACTACGCAGCATTTTTAAGCTGGGACCACGACCTTCGGTTTTAAGAATGAGGAATCGTGTGCTGACACAGTTGGTCTGAGGCCACCTGTGGGGTCAGGCCGAGGCGCAGCCTCCATGATGGTCGTGGGAAGCCCGTGGGGTCCCCTCTCACTCGCTCCCCTTCTGACTTCTCCTCCCTAAGACGTGGCGGCTGTTTCTGCTGGTTGGTTGGTTCTATCAATTTTAAGAACGGCAGTGTTGGGAAACTTTGCTTTGCTTCTCGGAGTTAAAGGAAAACGGAGACCTGGCAGTTGCAGCTGCGGCCGGCAGCTCGGCTTAGCGGGCTCAGAGCGGGTCGCTGGCCCCGAGGCTGCCGAGACTTTTTGCACCCGAAGTGGAACGTTGTGTGGGGCCCGTAGGAAATCCTGCTGTTGGAAGTGTTTAGCGAGGATGAAAACAACGTGATGTGTCAGGTCTGAACACCAACTGCCTACTCGCTGACACGGCAAGCCGGACGGTCATTCAGCTCATAGCTGAGCCTGCAAGGTGCAGCCGTGCGTTTTGGAATTAGGCTGTGAGCACAGGTGCTGATGCAGGGAGACCCGAGCACACATGGCACCTGGATGGTCACCAACCAGTGGGTTGTCATCGTGAGCCACAGGTGCTTTGGGGGTGGTCCTCAGACCTGCCTGCTCACCCCGATGCCCTCTGGGGGGGCCTTCCCGCTGGTAGGGTTGACGCCAGTCTCAGACCCAATCTCGGGGGTCCAGTCTCCGCCGTCCTGGCCCGCATGAAGGGAGGGCTCTCGCGGCCCCTCTTGCTGGCTGCCCAGGCGGCTCTCGCGGCCATCGGTCCTCCCCTCTCCTGTGTCATGGGGAGCGGCAGGCAGAAGTTCAGCGGCAGGACGGCTCTCTGCAGCTGACAGGTGGTTAAGGCCGCGTCTTTCCTGATCGTTCCGGGGGTGTCTTCAGAGGCTGCGGCTCTCTCTGTTCAGCATCACCCTGGGCCTGGCCGCGTCCTGGAAATTACCTCTGAAGGGAAGAAGCGTCGACCCAGGCAGCGTGCTTTGCCCTGACCAAGTACGAGGATGCGTGTAGGGCCTTTTTTTCCAGATGCTAGGAGCTGCTTAGATACTAATTTTTTTAAATTTCATAAAGTCCTGCCACCTAGGGGAAAAAAACTGTTTTCCTATTTCGTCCTTGGACTTAATGTGAACACGGACCAGTACACTCCGACATCAGAAACCTGCTCTTCAGAGAAATCCGAATCTATTTATGTTTTGATAGAAAATCTTGCGAGCCGCCCATAATATGTTGTGGGAAATGAGTTTGAGCTATCAGAAAATGGAATGGCCCGGCACACAGCCCCGTGGGAGCCAGCCACCCGCAATGACCCCCGAGAGTGCGCCTGCAGGGGGGCGGCCGCGCCCCGTAATGGAGCCCCCTCACGACGGGGGTCCAGGCACAGGCGCCCCCGCAGCCCTGCATGGGAATGACCCTGTTCACTCCCTTCTAGGGGGGCTGCTTGTGCCACAGAAGATACTTTCCAATGCTTCCCAGCGCAGGAGGCAAAGGGGCTTTTATCCATGTGTTCACTCTTACGTTTGGGGGTTTGCGTTAATGAACCTAGACTCACAGAAATCCCACCAACGCTGGCCCGTGGCTGGGGCCCCGGTGGCTCCTGGCAACCTTGGCCACCGTGTTGTTGCCTCTGCCGTCCGCTCTCCGCAGGCCCCTCCCCCTGCAGGGAGCCCTGGGATGAAGGGTCTATGCTGGTGTGTTCCAGGAGGAAAGTTGTCTGCAGCTTTTGTTTTGGTTTTGTGTATCCTGACGTCCTGCTAAGGACGTGGCACTGTGAGCCCATGACCTCGTGGGTCCCACTGTTAGGGGGCAGCAGCACCAGGAGCCCTGCTGGGTGCGCCCACGGCTGCGCTCTCCTCCCCGCTGCCTCCGCCCAGCCGTATGTGGGGCTCTCAGGCCACCCCTCGCCTGGGAGGATGTCCGGTCTTGCAGCCCTTGGCCCTGTGGAATGTGAGTGCGCTGTGGTGTTTGCTTCATGAACTCACCGTTAGAGTCACCAAGGGCTCTGCCTATGCCAGGCCTACAGGGACCTGGGCAGGCTCCCCACGAGCTCAGTGGCCTCCTGTCTTGTCCCAGTAGCCAGAGCTGCGGGCCGGGGCCGCTGGTGCCACTACCCCCGAGAGTGCCTCAGCGTGATGGTGTGGGCTCTGCCGCGGTCAGAGGAGCTCAGGGGTCTTAAGATGTGAGTGCGTCCCGTGTCTGTGGTCGGTTGGGCCATGGGCACAGAGTTGAAACCAGCAGCCTTCTCCTCTCGACTGATGCAGGGTCCTCACAGCAACGTCCCGGACTCCGTAGCACACTAGGGCTGGGCCGACCCTCGACCTATGAGCGCTTCATCCCTCCGCCCTCTCTGCTCCCTCCATAGGGGAGGCTCGCAGCGCCAGCACCCACTGTCCTCGCTCTGTGCCACTGGCAGCCCTGCGCCCCAGCCGCGGAGCCAGGGCCCAGAGGCTGGTCCCCGCTGCCTGCGATTCCAAGAGGCCACACCCCGCTCTGAACTCGGGACCCCCCACTCTCACCTGCTCTGTACCGTGTGCCCGGGGCTCGGCTGCGGGCGGAGGCTGTGCCGTGTGCCACGAGGGAAGGAGGACCCCCAACCCCCTGCCTCCAAGTCCCCCACCCTGCCCCCGAGCGCGGTGCTGGGGCAGGTCCCTGCCTGGTGTCCCCAACCAGGTGCCAGCCGCCCTCGAGCCGTGCTCTGGGCCACTCGGCAGCTTCCCCTCGCGTAGGAACGGCTGTGCCGTGGCCGTGGGTCAGCCGCAAGGTGTGTTGCACTTACTGTGCGTCGCTCTCCCAGCGGCGTTCGTGCATTATTGTCCGGGGCCCGCTCTGTCCCTGGGGCTCTGGGTCAGAGGAATCGGTGGTCCCCACAGGTACCCCTCACCTGGTTTTCCTCCCTGTGTGCTCTGAGTGCAGAAGAGCAACTTGCATTTTTCTTCACAGAGGGATGTGGGGCGGATCTGGTTGAGAATTACAGATTCGACTTCATTCTTTCCAAGAAAACGATGTTCACTGTCAAAGAAGGGACACAGAACGTCTCTGCATTTGACAAACTTTAGCTGAGCCCGGCCACCGGAGACCCGCTGTGGAAGAGCTGGGGGCGCGTCCTGGGAGGGCGGGCTCGCGGGTCTCGGTGTGCATGGCAATGGCATGGCAATTGGGGGAGGAGAGAGCGCGAGACTGCACAGAGCACCCCCCGTGTGAGGCAGGTGCAGGAGCCCAGCACTAGCCCTGGTCTGTGGGTGTCCCTCCCTCCCCAGCGCCCACACGGACCACACGCCTGCGGCAGGGCTGCGCTGCGCAGTGTGGGTGCCGGGTGCGTGTTGCTACCCCAGACTTCCACACAAGCGCACGTGGGCAGGGCCCTCGAAACAGCCACAGCAACGTGGCCCAAGGTTATTTCAACCCTGGGAGCCAGGACACCGTTGTTCTTCAGCTGGGAGACCTTGAACAGGTGTCGGGTGGGGGCTGTGCATGCTCGCTCACTCGTTCGTCCAGAAACGCCACTGGTGCACACCAGGCACCGTGCGGACCTGGCTTTGCGCCGTGGCTGACGTAGCCGTCCCTGCCCTGATGGTGTACAGCCTCTGTGGAAGACGTGACATGTCAGTGGCAGGCGACGAAGTCCATGGCGTGAGTCGTGAGGTGAGAGCAGCCGAGGTCCCCAAGGGAGGAGGCAGGGACGGGCGAGCCGGGAGGCTGGAGCCACAGCCCCGCCTGGCAGCGGCTTCCAGGTGCGGCAGGTGCGTCACTCACCACCTAGAAGCAGCTCAGGAAGGGTCCGGAACGCCGCTCTGCCCTTCCTTCTCAGCAGCCAGTTTTGGCCCTGGCTTGAGAGAGGCCAGTGGGGAAGGTGGGAGCAAGAGCCGGGCGGGTGCTGGGCTGCTCCGGATCCCGATGCGTCAGGGAGGGCACGGTGGGCATGAGGTGGGGGGATTAGTGGAGTCGGAAAGCAGCTTCTGTGGCATCAACATTGTTCTTGCAGCAGAATAAATGCTCTTAGTCCCCCACTCTGTAGCAGTGGCTCCCACGCTGGCGCGATTACTGTCACATTGAGAGGAGAACTGACAGGTTTGGGACAAGCTTCGGCATGGCTCTTCCAAACGTTTCCTGAGTCTGAGCAAAGCCAGTGGGCCGCCGAGCGTCTAGACATGGGATTCAACGTGGGACCAGGTGGATCCACCACCCTGCAGGTCTCTCCTGGGCAAGGCCTCTGTGCACGAGGTAACGCCCTTCGACACGGCAAAGGCTGTGGGTTCGACTGTGCTGCAGACCCCTGGGGCTGACAGCCTGAGGGTTGGGACCCGTCTGGGGCTGGGGGGCGAGTGTCTGCGCCCTGGCCTTTCTGCTGTCGTTGCGGGGAGACCAGCTGCGCTGCTGCTGCGAGAACCTCAGATGGGGCCGCGTCTTTGTGGTGCTTTCCGGGTGAGGTCAGGAGTGTGCAGGGATCAGCCGGCCGACTCTGGGCTGCCCGGTGACGGCTCCCAAACGCCCCTGTCTCGGGAGCTTGCTCGAAAGCAGCACTGGCTGTGCAATGCACAGAAGGCACACGTGTGTCTCATGCAGGGGAAAAACCAGACAGAACAGGAGAAGGGAGCGCCGCGGACACCACAGCGATGTACCTGGGGGTGGCGGGACGTGCTGATGCTCAGATTCCACCACAGCCGAGTTTCTCATCTCCAGCCACTGGCCCGACATGTCAGTATCTCTTATTTCTTCACCATTTTGAGTGACACCGCGTGATATGTCTAATGACAACTAGAACAAATTCTGGTAATGAGGTCACCTTGGGCCCACGTTACTGTCTGACTGCTGCTCTCCATAGAAATTATTTGAGCAAATACCCCCCGCATGCAGAGCGGTGTCTCCCACCTAGTGTGGGTGTCGACAGGCAAATATGCTAAAACTTGCGGGATAGAAACGGCTCCCTTGGCCTCCCTAGTTTAGACCCATAAATTGGTCTGTAATGAGACAGCTTCTGCTTTTATCGCAAGGGAAGAGTGCTGGGTTGAGATTAAGTTGTTTGGTTTCCTTCAGATGTGAGCTTTTCATGCAGAATGGACCAAGCCTCTCGCATCGCCTGTGTGGAGGGCGTGTGGGGTGCGCACATCCGACGTTCCCAGAGCGTGGAAGGGCCACGCACTGCAGGAGATGGTCGTCCACACAGGCTCACAGCGGAGGGTTCTGTGCAGCGGGGAGGGGTTAGGGAAGGGCCGGCTGGGAAGGGTGGGCTCTCAGCCTGGGCCGTGCTGGGTGGGCCACGTGGAGGGTGGGCGAGGGCCTGGGCGGAGGGGCCTCAGGATCCCAGGTGTGGGACAAGGGGCAGGAGGCCGGGTGGGGCAGTGGGCGGCCGCGATGCCCTGCTGGGAAGGCCATGGGTCCAGCTAGGACTGGCGAGAGGGAGTGGGGCTGGCAGTCAGGACGCTCTGCGTGTGGGGAGCTGGGTGAGCAGACGGAACTGCATGGGCACCATGTGGCCATCACACTAAGCATGGCCTTGCGCCAGGGACCTGGACGAGAGTCAGAAACACAGAGGGGCAGGATCTCAGAAACAGCCCCAAGAGCCGATTGCCACGGCCACTGCGGGGCCCCTGGCGTTTGCACCAGGCCCGGGTTCGGGGCCTCCAGCCAGAGCTGGGCGCTCTAGTTTGGGTGGGGCTTGGCACGGCGGGGTGGCTCGAGGAGGACTCACAGGCAGATGACACTTTCTAGACAAAGGCGTCATTACCAGAACACCTTCTAAATAATGAGAAAATATGAGCTTATGGCTCTTTCCACGGATAATAAGAGGTTGGTTACTTTCTTCCTCGGCACTTCACTACACAAGTGCGTGTGGACAAGCTGCATTTTCTCATCTCATGGGGCCCCGCCATGCGTCAGGAAGAAATAGCTCCTCTCAGGGTGCACGTGGCACCTCATCAGTGCTGCCGCGTGAGGCTGGGGGCACCTGGTGTTACTGCTTCAGAGCAATCCGGAAAATCCCCCGTGTGTACAGACACCAGCGTGGTTTGCCCACCGGGCCACATCCTCTCCTGAGTCAACGGACTCAGTCACGTCCAATTTCCATGCAGGACCAGCCGTGAAGCTCACCGTGGCCAGCAACCACGGGAAGAATGACGCGACGCAGCACAGTGACCGGAGAGGCTAGTTCAGCCAGCACTCTGTCTCAGGCACACGTGTGCAGTGGGCACATGCACACACGTGTATACACATAGGAGCTGCGCCTCTCTCAGAGGTGTGCGGGCTGGCTGTCTCCGAGCCTGGGGCCGTGTGGACGTGTGTGGCCACAGGGAAGGATGCGCTGTCCTTTGAAATGGCGGTTTTGGGTTTCAGCTGGAGTCACTGGGGCTTTGCCGGGATGGCAGCCGTGCTCCCGCCGCCCTCCTGAGGCAGCAGATATGCGTGGCCCGTAATTCGCATCCCCACAGCTCCCAGGTGCTGCTTGGCACAGGGTCCACGTTTGGAGGGCGTTGCTGTAAAACCCTTGGAGAGGTGCTTCGTTTGTTGCGGGGGGCAGAGTTATGTCAACTCGAGTCTCCAGATTGTGACTTCTGCCATCCGAAAGCACCACTAACTACTTAGCATGGAGTGCCTGGGACACCAAAGGTTGTTTCAGAGCAAGCCTTGCTTTGTGTTACAGAGTGGGTCTGGGTAAGTTATGAGCCAATACAGTTTTTGTACGTTGAAATCATTAAATCATTCCGTACTCCAAGTTACTCTTTAAAAATCAGGGAAACTGAATTATTTAAAAAAAAAAAAAAAAAAGAAACTGAGAGAGCTGCCTGGTCAAATTACCTCAAAGGCGAAAGTTCCTTTTAAACGGGAAAGAAATTATTGTTTATCCTATTTTATCAATGATTGGAGTCATATTTTTGTATGTTTCAATGTATTAGTTGGTTTTATTGAAGTGAGTTTCGTCTGTGCTGGAAGAGAATTCTCAACACCATGGAGACTGTCTCCATTTCTCATCGACAAATGTCGTCTAAGTGGTTCTGCATCACTCCACGGTCTGCCGTTCCCTCCTCTGAATTTGTGTAAGACCGAGAAATGTGTGGGCTCTTATAAACTCGGAGACCATTCTCAGGGAAAAAGCCTGTTCACTCGGCAGACGGTGGTGTAGAAAAAGCCTTTCTGCAGTAAGTGCTAGGAGGTCTCTCTCCGTGTGTCACTGATGCAGTGTGGGAGGTCAGAGTCAGGTGGACGTTGCTGGACCTGTCACTGCTCTGACCGGTTTCATCACTGTGGGCTGGGTCCGCCTGTCTCCTGAGTGCGGGCACAGTGCTCACCCAGGGACATGCTACCTACCATGTGCTCCGTCCTGGAAGTTTCTCTTCAACCTCCTACAAATTGGTGGAGTAATTTAGTTCTGGCTTTAACACTTGACTGCATTTCTAAGGTATTTAAAGAACATTATTCCCTGACATTGGCATAAAAGAGTGAGTGGCTTAAGAAGTTTCTCACTGGAGGTGGAGGTACTGGATTCCCCTGTGGTCCCCAGCCTTGCCTGTGCAGTTTGGGTCCCGGGCAATGTGAGATGAATGCCCTGATCACCAGGTTCCATTTTTGCAGAAAACCTCAATGATGTGATAATATTCTCATCATTTTCATCACTGCCGAATTTTCACCAGTTGTCAAACTGTGGTGGCCGCGGAACTTTAATGAAATTAGGATCGCACTGGGAAGGTTAGAGGTCTGGAGTGACGAGTGTCACCAGGCTTCCTGGAGGAACAGACTGTGTTAGTTCCCTAAAGCTCACAACAAGCTACCCTGACACCTGCAGCCTCACAGAGCAGGCGTTTCTCGTCTCAGCGTCTGAGTCAGAACCACAGCGGCTGCTTGGCTGGCTGGGGTCTCACAGGTGGTGACGTCCATGCGGTGGCCCGGGCTGCATTGTCCACAGAAGCTTGGTGGGTGGAGGCTCCTGCCTCCACTGCAGCCCACGCGACACTTCAGTTCCTCCCATGAGAGCCTCTCAGGACCGCAGAGGCCACAGCGCCATCCGTGACAGACTCTGCCATCTCACTCCACTTGGGGGACAGGAGCCGCAAAGTCCAGCCCCACCCCGTGGAGGGAGCTGCAGCACCACACACACCGGTGATGAGTGAAGAGTCTAGGAAGTGGTGCCACGTGACAGTTGTTTCCCCAGATGTTGAAAGTTCCAAAGTTCGGTGGTTTTTCCAGGGAAAACGATTGTAGTAAAGGTAACATTTCCTAAACTTTGTAGTTAACATGTTTGTCTATGGGGAACTTCTTTCTGGGCTAACTTAAACAATGTCCTCTCATCTCCTTCAAGTATTTCAAACACTTAAAGTATTTTTCTTTTTCTTATTATCCATTCAGTAGACATTCATTAGCCACCTACTGTGTACTGTGTCCTGTAGCAGGACAGCATGCACACTGTGGGGCATGGGCGTGTCGGGGGGTGGGCGCTGTCGGGGCGTGGGCACCATGGGGGCGTGGGCACCGTGGGGGCATGGGCACCATCGGGGCATGGGCACAGTGGGGGCGTGGGCATTGTTGGGGCGTGGGTGCCGTCGTGGTGTGGGCGCCATGGGGGCATGGGTGTTGTGGGGGTGTGGTCGTTGTAAGGATGTGGTCACCAGGCTGAGCAATTCATATCATGGGAACCACCGGATGTCTCTGATGGGAGCAGTAAGATCAGAGCTCGCTTTTGGGAAGATTCATCACTAATAAGGTGCTAGAAACCAGCGATGTGCCATGATAATTTCTCACTGAGGCGCATTTCCATAGACATCTGTGCTGTGGGGGCTTTTGCCTCCGTCCTCCTTATCATATGAGGATGAGACGAGTAGCTCAGCCAGAGAAGACCCCATGTCTGGGTAAGGAGCTTGATTCCTGCCTGGCTGCAACTGCCGTCCCTCAAGACAGTGGTTCCTTTCCTCCGCTGTGTGGCGCACGTGGTCCCACCTCGGCCCAGATGTGGCCGCATCGGAGCGCCTTTCTCTGGCTCCTGGCGCTGTCTGCTGCCGGGCCCTTGGCAGGTCGGTGAGCTCTGCGGACAGGAGTCGCGCCGGGACCTCAGCACCCCAGTGCCGGCATGCAGTAGGCACCCGGGGTGTCTGGCAGCAGAACGATGGAAAAGACACCTCGTGTTTGCCCTTCCTGGGACTTGGATACCGCCTGCCCGTGGAGGCGAGCAGAGCAGATGATGGGGACTGACCGCACCAAGCATGGCCTTTGTCAGGCAGCCGTGACCTACGTGATGCACATGAGAAAACACGCTTAGACTTCAGGTGACTTGCCCAAGTTTGAAAAATACGCAGGTCTTCTCATGTTCTCGGGGTCGGGGGGGTGCCTGTGAGCGGGAATTACTGCCAGGGTAGGAAGGGATGTGGCACCGTGCGTCCTGGGGCTCCGAGGCGACCAGAACAGTTGTCACAGGGTTAGGGCTGGGGGTTTGGAGCTGCATGTGCTCAGACGTGGGAGACAGGCTGGTGTCTGCTCACAGTCAGATCATGCTGGGCCGGAACGCGGAATGAGTGTGGAGCCCAGGGTTGAGATCGTGGGTGCGTGAGTGTGTGGCCATGACGTCAGCAAGAGGAGGAGGCCATGGACAGGTCCCAGGACACCAAGGTCCAGGTCCTGCAGGAGGAAGACGGGTGCTGGGCCTGGATGGTGCCAGCCAGGGGTCAGGGTGGAGGCTGAGGGGAAAGCAGGGCTTCCGCGTAGGGCCCCGGCCTGGCAAGCGCAGGCGCATTCAGGGTCCTGCTGTCAGGAAGCCTTTCAGGCGAGGGCCCCGGGGAGCCCTGGGTCACTCCTCGCCCCTCTGCTTACTCCCAGCCCGGCACCTGAGTGCGTGCGGGGTGCACACGCGGACGCGGCACTCCACGCAGGGCTCCACGCTGTGCCTGCTACACCCTGCACGTGCCCGCCTGTCCTGCCTGGCAGGTGCTGGGCAGAGCCCTCCCCGGCCCGACGTTTGCCGTAGTGTTTCTGGCATCTCTGCACCTCCCGGCAAAGCTCGGTCCACCCAGCCCCCACCCTCTCGATCTCCTGGGCCCACTGCCCGCCGAGGCCGAGGTCATGTCCAGATGCCAAAACCGGAAATGCCCAAACGGGGGCTGAGCGAGGGACCCTCCCACACTGCAGTGCTGACCGGGGACCATGGGCCATTCTGGCTGCTGATTAAGGGCTTTATTCTTAATTCTTCACTGTGTTTTCATCTTCTCAAAGTGGACCTCGACGCCTGCCGCAGGTCAGCCTCGATCCCAGGCGCCTTAGGGAATCACCAGCAGATCGCAGACTCCCGCACGGCGCCCTGCCGAAGCAAAGACACTCGCTGGGCAGAATGAGACGCACTGTGTTGCAGGTGGTTCTGAGTGTTAACCGGGCTGCTGTCCGTCCCTTCCTGGAATGGGCCGCTGACCTCGCACATCCGCAGGAGCGGCGCCTGCAGCAGGGCAGACCAGCAGTGGGACCCTGACAGCACCCTGGCCATGTGGGCTACTGAAGGCTGTGGTCAGAGAGAGCCAGTTACAAACGTGGCATTCAGCGTTCATTCTGGATGAAAACTCACCAAAGGCTCTTAACACAGCCCACAACACACACACGGAAACGCGTTTCCAGTCCTTCCCGCAAAGGTTGCGGCGCTGAAGTGCTGCTTCCCACCCCACTCGGTCGTTTTAAAACGTTCATTTTGCCTTTGTTGCTTTTCTTTTCTCTTTTTTTAAATTTTTTAAATATTGCTTTAGGAAAAGTAAATATGATTTTAAAAAATCTTTCAACAATGCTTTACATCTAATATCTTATAAACTGCTGTCTTGCCCATTGTCCGAAAATCCATCCTTTGGTGTTCAGGGGCAGCTTTACGACTCGGGGAGACTGCGTGGGGCCTGGTCACCTGGTCACCTGCTGTTTAAACAGTTGTTTGTCGTAGAACAAATCAGCCCTGACGTGGCCTTGTGGCCAGCACCTGTGGGCCTCTCACGTCTTTTCTGTGAAGCCTCGGATTGTCTTATAAATTATTGTCAATGTACGTAAATACCGGAAATCAGCTTCTCTCCAGCTGGGCAAAGGAGGCCAGAAATCTGTGGCCATGTGGAAGTTTAGGTATGAAAAGGGCACGTCCATTATACCCGCCACCCCTCCCCCAGCACCGTTTGCTATTTACATCTGCCGGTTTTCTGTGATTCTGTCAGGCTGTTAAATGTTTATCTGTCATGTCATCCCACTAACCAAACGCAGGTGGGACAGGGCTGCCTTCCTTGAAGCCTGAAGTCATAGGAACCCGCGCTCATTCCCACCCTGCTCCAGCAGGGAGGTCGAGTTGGGCCCGGACCCCCGCAGGCTGCCGCTTGCCCTGGCCAGGAGGGACGTCCTGCTCATCTGTGGGGTGCGGCGGGGTGGTGCTCACCCCACAAGTGGAGTCCAGTGGTTTCCTCCCTCGAGGGGCCACAGCACCTTCTGTCTGTGCAGTGTCAGCTTCCTCTTGTCCCAAGTATTTGGCAGTCAGAGATTTAACGCTCAGCCGTGTGCTCCGGCTTCCCCCCTCGAGATCCGAGGCCCCGTGTGCTGTGGTCCAGGTGCCTCTGCAGGTATCTCTCAGCCCTGGAGAGACACGGAGCGATTGACGTGACTTCTGACATGGTTTTCATAGGGTCGTGGGCAGGCCACCGTGGGGAATGCCTGTTACACTTCCGGCTGCGCAATCTTGTGATACGCTTGCTTTTCTTCTTTCTCGATACCCAAATGCCAGTCACTGGGGATAAAAATCATCTGCTGGAAGAGGCGGCGTGAAATTCACCCTCCAGAAATGGAACATTTGCCTTCAGTGGTGAAAAAGGTGTTTCCATACCTGGATGTAAGTTTGCATATAAATCTCTGCCTTCGGATTTCCCATTCATGTACACGGAACATACATCTTCACAAATCATTCTCTTTTTCCTTCACTGAAGCGTTTAATACACATTTTAAAACCGCTTCTGTACGTGTGCAGTTAATGAATTAAGGTGCAGAGAAGGCATCTTCAGTCACATCTTTCCTGGGGAGTTCTTTCCCTTTCCCTTCCCCTTCGAACAGGAGCTGCTGTCACCCTGGCAGCGAGGCCCCGTGACTTTGCCGACACCTTCATCACTGCAGCCCGATGAGGTGGGCTCTTCCCTTTCCTTCCCACCCTTTTTCTGTATTGGCTCGGGATTTGTGTCTTAATCAAAGTGCGTGAGAAGTGCACTTAATCGTAAAACAGGGCGATGGTTTTGCACGACACTCCAGTTAATTAATGCCGAACTGCGTGGAAGGTTCTAGGAGCACTCCTGGTTTTCCATTTGCATCAAATGAGCTTGCCGTGATTAATGTTATCATAGGAAATACCAAAGGAATTAATAATGATTAGGCCATTACTTCCAAGTGGTGCCAAAAACTCGGAGTTCTTCGCTCATTACAACAAGAGCTGCGGAAGGAACCGCCAGCTTCAGCCTCTCTGCTCGGGCGTCTGCGCACGCCGCGCTCCGGGGGGAGTGTCCCAGACTCTGCTGCCTGCCCCAGATTTCCCACTCACGCCGCCTCAGAAGTCTTCAAGTTGGATTCAGGGCGGGTTACAGAAACAAAAACTTAACCTTTTCTGTTTCTGAGGGGTTGATGCTTCGAAAATTCATTTATTCATCCCCAAAATGTTAAGGACAAATATCTATTATGTACCAGGCTGTGTGTTGGACACTCAGGGATGGGACCGAGGTGAGCGGTGTGGTCCCGGTTCTGGAGGAAATGCCCACGTTAACAACATGAGCCCTAGCAGAGCCCCTTCATCTGCTCAGGGTCCCCCAGACCCTGGGGTTCCTCCCCCTGCTCTCTCCCCCAGGGGCTGGGGCCAACCCCTGGACCGTCTCCGGCCTTCACGGCCATTGCTATTTGGGTGTCACTGCCATCCCCAGCCCAGCTCCTCTAAAGCGACTGGTCGACGCCTGCAGGGACCTGCCTCCCTCCTCCTCCCAACCGGAGTCTGGGTAGTCCCTCCCCCACGCCTCTCTCCTTGAGTTTCCATGGTGACCACCTCAGGCGCTGGCCCTGGAGGTCTTGATGGAACCCAGAAGCCTCCGCTCCCCTCCTCCCCTCCCAGACCTTTCTCATCACGATTTCATTTCAGAAATTAGAAGTGCAGAAGCCCCAAGACCAGCTGAGGATGTTTGGAAACTGAAATGTTGATGCCAAAAATTACGCAAGATGTTAAACTTTCACACGCAGCTTCCTATGAGGGGAGCACAGACTCACAATTCAGCCTGGATTTAAAAACTCAAGCAAGTATAAATCTAAGAAGGAAATCATTTTGTGGCTACGTGGACACGTGGGTCTCCTACTGCCTCTCCGGCTGCTGCTGCTGAGCCAGCAGAGAGCGGCCACCGCCGTGACTCGCGGGCACGGGACAGAGTGGCGCCTCCCTCACCCCATCCCTGCAGGGGACATAAAGTGGCTCCCATGAATCCACGTGATGAGGATCCGCTTGGTGTTTGTTCTTCTTGCTCTTTTCCTCTTATCTTCCTTGCTGTGTTCATGGCAGTAAGAGTAACATGACATCAGGAGTTCACGTGGGAAAACAGAGCTTCTAGGCTGTGTTGTGGGTCACAGGACGCTCGGACTGGAGTCTTCCTCCTCGAGGACGGTGCTGGAGAGACACAGTGAGGACTCGGGATCTCAGGGCAGGAGACCCCACCCCAGCCTGCATCTGCCCAGTGAGCTCAGATGAGCTGCCGGCCTTCCCGAGGCCTGCCAGTCCCTCCGGACAGAAAGCAGCGCTGGTCCACATCCAGATATGCAGTCCTGAAACCCAGAAGCCCTTGAGCTTTTTTTTACAACTCATTTTGCAGCAAAATATGCCCCAACAGAGTGCTGCGAGGCTGTACGTGCTCTTCACTTAGCATGGCGAGCCTGCGCCCGCTTCTTGCTGGGAAAAATTGACACACGGCACTACGGGGTGCTGCCCAGAGCTGCCGGGCCGGTGCACGTAAAACACGCGTGAGCCACTCAGAAAAGCTCAGGCTCCTAGAGAGAGCAGCCAGGGTCTGGAGAGCGGGTGGGACCCACAATATCTGCTTCCGACAGGTAATGTGCATCACATGACTTAAGGCGTGCAAAGCTGCTTCGGAAATTACTGAACGCCATGCAGATGCTCTCAACGTGGAATCTTGGGGGCAGCCCACAAGCAATTGTGGTGCAGCGAGTTCCTTCCCCGTGATACTGGGAAGATGTCCGGCCCCCAAAGAGCTGAGTGGACGAAAAAGGAAGACATTGAAGAATAAAGCCCTCGTGCCAGAGCGTATCAAACACATGCTCTCCGAATAATACTGCGTTAGAGCTGCTTAAGCTGCTCAACACAGGAGGATAAGTGCACACGGGGTGAACTTGACCAGGCTCTGTAGCTCTGTGGTGGCCCCGGCCCCTCTCCTAGGATTAGTCTTTGTTTTCCCTGGTTGACCCCAAGGTAGAATAGAACTGTCCCCCCTACAGGGGCCCGGCAGCCACTGTCCTTGGTTTCGTCCTCGGCCCCTTACACTTCCTGTTTTGCATCTTCACGGCTTCACTGGGTGCCATTGTCACATGGTGACTGCACGTCTGTAACATGTACAAGTTGGTAACTTTTGAAACAGACTAGTCTCCCCAACATCACTGGGCAGCAGCCTGGGCCTCTGCCCCTGAGCGGGATGAGGCAGATTTCAGCGACTCCTCCTGGAGGAGGCCCACCTGCTCTGACACCTGCCCTGACACCCACCCTGACAGCCACCCTGACTCCTGCCCTGCACTCGCTCTCCCACTGGCTTGCACTTCTGTGTCCCAAGGGGAGCCCAAGCCGCGGGTGACCGCAGCCCCTCTGGACAGTGGGGACGGAAGGAAGAGGACTCCGAGCTCTGCAGGTCACTGCCATTTCTGGTCACATGCGGTTTGCTGTGTTCTCTCCGTGCCCTGGACAGCGACATCTGCTGGGAACACTTTGTAGACAGACCACGTGGCCGCGCACACTCCATTCCTCTGTGGCTACACAGACAAGAGGGTGTTGTGTTGTGCCCGACCTCACTGTCGGAAGGACTCAGACACTGGCGTGCCCAGGACTGAGGCTCAGGCCCTGGTCACACGTGCCCAGCCCTCTCGCTCTGTGGTTGGCAGGGTGCTGCTCCCCAGCCTAGGGTGTCCTCGCCCCAATCCCCAGAACCCGTGAACGTGTCACCTTACGTGGCCAGAGGGAGTCTGCAGATGGATTAAGTTAAGGCCTCTGAGCTGCAGTGAGTATCTGTAGAGACCCATGAAATCGTGAGTGGAACAGGAGCCGTGACGGCGGGAGGAAGGCACAGAGGGCAGCTCGCTGCTCCGAGGGTGGAGAGAGCGGCCGTGAGTCCGCGTGTGTGGCAGCCCCCAGAGGCTGGAAAAGGCAGAACGTGGTTCTACCTGGAGCCTCCAGAAAGGGGGCAGCCCCGCCAACACCTCAACCCAGCCGTGTGGACGTCCGACCTACTGGACAACAAGTTTGTGTTGTTCTGAAACACATGTGTGCAGCAGTTTGTCATAGTGGCAGCCATGGAAAACTAATGCATAGTCGAACTCGGACTTCTTAGAATGCAGTTCTTTTCAAAAATGATGATGGAGATGATAAAGGTGATGGTGATGAAGATGAAAATGATGGGGATGGTGAAGACGATGGCGATGATGGTGGTGATGGTGACGAAGGTGGTGATGATGATGATGAAGGTGTGATGATGGTAAAGATGGTGATGGTGATGGTGAAGGTGACAGTGATGATGATGATGGTGAAGATGATGGTGATGATGGTGGTGAAGATGATGATGGTGATCAGAAGGGAAAGGAGGAGTTTCGGGGAACAGAGCAGGGGACCTTTTCTTTCACGGGAAAGCAGGTTGGCCAGGGCCACTGACTGCTCCTCATGGATGACGTGTTTTCAGAGTAATTCCCAAAGATTCTCTGAGCTCCGACTTCTCTGCGAGAGGCAGCTGATGCAGCTGAAAGGGCATCGCCGCTGGAACTGGGCGCTGCAGCTCTCCTGGCCCTGCCTGTGAGCTAAACTCGGCGCGTCTGTTTCCGCGTCTGTGATGTCCCGTCGCGGCCCTCGGGAAGCTGGCTCCGGTGCGGAGGTGCTGGACACAGAGGAGCTGTTCCGTGGCTCTGGAGGTCCTGGAGGGGGTGTGTGTTTTCCGTATTTCTTTGGAGGCATTTTGGGAAACGTACTTTTGGGGTAGCTTTTTGATAATTAGGGGACTCTAGTTTTTAAAGCCATAGAATTTTTCAGAAAATCATAAGTCTTATAAGTTTATCTGGGCATCAGAATGCGGGGTGGGTGTGAGGCAGAACATGATCAGAGATTCCGGAAAGAGGAAGGAGGAGGCGTGAAGGTGATGGTAAACCTGTCTTTCTGAGAGCTGGAAACCTCTGGGCTCTCACCCTCCCTAGCCCCAGCCCACAGGGGCCTGGCCTGGGGAGCCAGGGCAGAGTCGCCTGCGGTGAGGTTTGCACGGTACCCAGAGTCCTACAGGTATGTGGGAACAAAACCAGAACTTTCGATCGGCGTTGACTTAGATCTGAATGCCGGCAGTACCACTTAGCCGTGTAAGGTTGGGAAAGTCGCATAACCTGCCCAAGACGCAGTTTCCTCACTGCGAAAGCTGGAGAATGCCGCCGTCCACCCAGGCCAAGCCCGGCCCTGGTGAGGGCACCGTCCCTTTGTGCGCCACCAAGAAAGAGACTGATGTCCCAGTACACAGTCTTGCCGTTGTTTGTGAGCGACGTCTTGATTTCAGAGACATTGAAATGTGAAAAACGGTTTGTTTGGAGGTTGACGAGACGTTAATGCTCATTTACGTACACGAGGGCTCGGTAAGGAAGCGTTCAGCACCGCGTGGGCATTCAGAGAACACGCGTCGCTTTCCCTCACAGTCCACCTCCTCACCCGCTCTCACCTCCACTCGACGGAGGTCACCTTCTGGGTGTCAGGAGGTGACTCCTGGGATTCCTGGTAGATGAGTTCCTGTCACCTACGGAGGAAGCGGCCACGTGCCCCAGCTTGGCCGTGAATGGTCCTGGCCTGTGCCTCTCGCCTGAGTTCCACCATAGCTCCGGTGTTGACTCTCGAAGTTGTACATTCTGACCCACTTACAGAGAACAGGGCACCAACCAACCAAAGACCCATAGTGTGGTAAAGAAATTGGGGCAAGAGGAGAATTGTCTAAAGCAGTGTCAGTCCCTTTTTAGCACCAGGGACCTGTTTCATGGACGATAGTCCTTCCATGAATGAGGGGGTGGGGGCGGCAGAGCTCTGTGGCCCGGTCTGGGCGGCCCAGGGTTGAGGACCGCAGGTCTGAAGTGCAGATGTGATGCACTCCGAGTGTGGGGTGGAGTGGTGGCCGTTCATGGATGTGCAGGGAGCAGCAGGAGGAGAGCCAGGACGCCAGGTGCAGCGGGAAGACTGGTTGACGTCATCGTCTGGCCTCAGGCTGGTCCTGGTGGGGACAAGTGTCCGGGTCACAGCCAGGCCGGCTCTGGTTCCAGAGGTGCGGGATACACCCAAGGGTCCTGGACCTGCATCCTGTATTGTGGCTGCACAGGGTTATGATGGGCTGTTTTGACCAAATTAGGGTGGCAAGCACTTAAACCCAAACTGAATATGTCCCTCAAACCCAAATTATCCTCAGGTTTTACTGTCTCAACTAATCAGAGTGATATTTTTTGGTGGCACATAGCCAGGAAGTTAGGGCCAAGCCCCATCTCAACATCCCTAGGACCACCCGGGCCTAGGGGCTCAGCTCGCGCTGCATTTGGGAATGCGCCAGGATGACCTTTAACCTGCTGACGTCCAGGCCCCACCCAGGCCGATGGATCAGACTCCAGGAATGGGGTCCAGTGTCCGAGTCTCCAAGGCGCGGCAGGTGATCCTACTGTGTGCCCAGCTGGACCGGGGCTGGCCCAGCACCCTGGAAGCGAGGACACCGCACGCCCAGGGGTTCTGGCCCATGCCACTGGGGAGCTGGGACCAGGACTCAGCACGTGGGCTGGCAGAGACGCTGAGTCCACAGAGAAGGAGGCCGCAGTGACAGACTCGCCCCTCTGACAGCCTCATACCGACGGGGGCACAGATCTACTGGGATGGTCTTCATTTCTTAAAAAAATAGTGCTTGAAATTCATTGGGGCAAATAGCACATAAATTGGATTTAATAATAGAAGTTAAGTTCGATCAATGCAGCAATCCCTGCTATTAAATTGGAAAGGTGAGTGAAGATCAGTTAGAGACTGGAGTTAGCATCGTGACACCTCCACCGTGGACGTCCTCGGAGGGCCTGTGAGGCCCAGGCAAGGGGACCTCACTTTAGAAAGGCGTCGTGCGCTCTGCTGGGAGTGGGCGAGAAGCTGCCCGCAGATCCAAGCTGTCCCCACGTGTACCCCACGCTGGAACCGTTTCCTGTTTCAGCCAAGCTGCGCGGGTGCCGTGGGAATTCCCTGTACACGGAACACGCTCTTGGAGCAAATGTGAAGTAATTAGATTCAAGCTAATGGGCTATTTAGCAACTGCACTGACGTAAATAACACACGTCCCGTGTAATTCTTTTTAAGAACTGCGTCTTAACCACAGACGTCGTGCTGGAAGAGAAATAATAAAACCGAATCAATTCTTAATTATTTCAGTCCTGGAACACAGGGACGCTTTCAATAAACAAAAGCTGCAGGTTGCTCAAAAGCCTTGTTTCTGACATTAGTTCCGATATTCTCCACTTTATTTCTCCCAGGAAAAAAGTTGTCCTCCCTCTCCTCTCGTCATCACTCCCCGCTGGACCCAGCGGGCGGGGGTCGGGGTGGGGTTCCGGTTCACACAAGCCAGCCAGGCTCTGCTCGGGACACCTCTGCCCCGCAGGGTGGCTGTCGGAGTCGGCCTGAGAGGCATCGGGCACACACGTGCAAACCCTGTGCAGTGTCTCATGCCTCAACTCGCCTCTCCACAGACCGTCTAGAGGCCCCTCCTCCCCACTTGGGGACAGGAGAACCGTGGTGTGGACGATATGGGCAACCCGCCAGCATCACAAGGCCATTGGCGCGTGTAGCACCATTCCAGGGTTTAGAGACTGACTTTCCCAGGGTTATCTGAACAGTGGAGACGGAGGCAGGGATGGTGCAGACAGCAGGTCTGTGACCCCGTGGTCCCTGCACCATGTGGCCCCCACACCGGACGTTCCGTTCTCTGAAACAAAACCTGTGACGTTAGTGTCGGTCGGGTCCTATGGGCTGTGGCTGAGACCATCCTAGGTTGGCTCGTTCTGAACGTCCCCGTGTCTGCGGTGAGAACAAAGGTCAGGACCCTCGCTCTTCCCTCGGTGGCACCCAGGCCCCTCCCAGGGGACTCTCCCTCCACCCTCCCCACGGTGTCCCTGAGGACCCCACGTGTGGCCGTGCTCGACTCCGGGCAGGTGTAGATCCACGCAAGGTGCAGTGTCTGACTCGGGGAACTGTGTTCTTAACAGATATAAAAATAATCTCTGTATTAAATATTGTCCTAAAAATGCATTAAACACCTGGGCCCCAGCACTTAATCAGTGAAGAAACTCGTTATTGAAATAAAGTCGCGGGGTCTGAGCTTGGAAATTTCACTGTGATTCCACCTGCTGAGTGTCACCATGGTGGGATCAGCAGCAAAGACAGGACGTGGGGGCGTGGTCCCTGGGCTTGGTGTGGCTGTCCCTGTCCAGACGCCATCCTGCCGGCACCATGGTGTTTCATCCTCCAGGAAACACAAATATGGGTCATTGTTTGTGCTAATCTGTTACAGATTTTAAAAGCACTTTGCCGTTCTCAAAGAAAAATAGAAGTCATTGTGTATTTCTTTAGAAAGTAAATGGTCTGCTTTTTTCTTATTTAAGCCATTTTCATAAGATACTTCTGTGTGTCCGTGTGTCCCACTGGAGCAGGGACCGTCACCGCTTCCTGCACCCACAGGGCGCCCAGGCCTTTTCCTCAAGGAGGACAGCGGGCAGGTGCGGGTAGGGGTGGGCCGTGGATGCTGTGCGGCAGCGCAGCCCTCCTGAGGCCCCGAGGACACCCAGGCTCAGCCGTGCCCAGCCCGCCGGCTCTCCTGTGCTCACCGTGACGCAGGAAACGAACGGCTCCCTCCCTGTAAGTCATCACCCCCAAGCCTGGACAGGCTGACGTTCAGGGCACATGGGCCAGAAAGCTCTGTGAGAGATAGATTTGACGTGAGGATGTGAGGGGTGAAAGGGATTCTGTCTCGCCCCAAACTTCGCTTTGCAAATCAAGAAACTGAAGAATAGAGAAGTTAAATAACGTAACCAGGTTACACTGTTATTAAATGGATGATCTAATGCTAAAACTCAAATCTCTGATTCCCGCACCACCACCCTGACCTCTTCTGTCATTGCCGTTTGTCTTCATCAGCTTGTTATAATTGCTCGTAATATATATGGCATGTGCCACTGTGAAACTGTGGGGAAAATCAAAAGAAGGAAAAACAAGATCCCTCCACAATCTCTGTAAGGCTGCAGCCCCAGTCCCCAGGCAGGGGACCAGTACCGGTCCGTGGCCTGTTAGGAACCGGGCCGCACAGCGGGAGTGAGCGAGCGAACCTTCATCTGCATTTACAGCTGCTCCCCATGGCTCGCGCCACCCCTGAGCTCCGCCTCCTGTCAGATCAGCCACCGTCTCCATCACTTACAGATGGACATCCAGTTGCAGAAAACGAGCTCAGGGCTCCCACTGATTCTGCGTTATGGTGACATGTATAATTATTTCATTATATATACAACGTAATAATAATAGAAGTAAAGTGCACAATCAATGTAATGTGCTTGAATCACCCCGAAACCATCCCTGCACCCTGCCCCCGACTGCCCGCCTATGGAAAAATTGTCTTCCATGAAACCGGTCCCTGCTGCTCTGTTGTGTTTTGTGCAATTTCACCTCCAGGTTTTTTGTTTATTTTTTTTGAGGTGGGGTCTTGCCGTGTTGCACAGGCTGGCCTCAAACTCCTGTGCTCAGGTGATCCTCCCATATTGGCCTCCCAAAGTGCTGGGATTACAGGTGTGAGCCACCACACCCAGCCTAGGTTTTTTAAATTTAACATTATATTGTAAGAATATCTAGAGTCCTTTAAAAGCTTAGAAGTGTCATTTTAATGGCTGGATAATTTTTCATGGACTGCAAATTAACTTAGCGATTTCTCTTATTAGTATTTTTATTTCTATAGCTAATGTTTATTACAACTTTTTTAAAAAAGCATTGATAGAATTGAAGATATATTTCCAAAATTGAAATTTATGTGGCCAAAATCTATCTATACTTTAAAGATTCCTGATATGTGTCACCCAGCCCTTTTTCAGAAAGGTTTTGTTGATTTATAGTTTAAAACAATGCCTGACTACAAGTCTTCCATACTTTGTTTTTGCAGTGATTTTTTTGTGGTAAGGTATGCATAATATAAAATTCACTCTTTTAATCATTTTTCAGTGTACAGTTCAGCAGCATTAAGTCTATTCACACTGTCATGCAACCATCACCACCATCCGTCTCCAGAACTTTCTCGTCTTCCCAAACTGAAACTCTGCGTTCATTAAACAGGGATTCCCCACCCAGCCTCTGGCACCCACCGTTCCACTTTGTTTCCATGATTCTGACTATTCTAGGGACCTCATACAAGCAAAATCATACGGTATCTATCCTATTTGTGTGGCTTATTTTGCTTAGCATAATATCCCCACAGTTTACCCATGTATAGCTTGGATGAATTTCCTTTGCTTCTACGGCTGAATAATTTTGCACCGTATGTATACCGCGTTTTGTTTATACATTCATCCATCTGTGGATGGGTTGCTTCCACAGTTTAGCTATTGTGAATAATGCTGCTATAAATGTTGGTGTACAAATATCCATTCAAGTCCCCGCTTCTGAATCTTTTGAGTATGTACCCAGAAGCGGAATTGCCGGATCATGCAGTAATTCTGTGTTTAATTTTTTGAGGAATCCCCGAACTGTTTTTCAGAGCAGCTGCACATTTTACATTCCTACCAGGGAGCACACGAGTTCCAGTTTCTCCACACCTTCATCAGCACTTATTTCCTATTTTTCCCATGACAGCCAGCCTGACGCGTGTGAAATGGCGTCCACGGTTCGCCCACGTTTCTCCGATGGCCGGTGATGCTGAGCGTCCATGCTGTGCTGACCGGCCGTCTGCACAGCTTTGCAGAAACGTCTGTTCACATCCTTTGCTCTTTGTTGCTGGGTGCAGGAGTTCTTCATAGACTCTAGATGGTTACCCCTTATCAGATCTGTGGCTTGCAGGTATCTTCTCCCATTCTTTGGGTTGCTGTTGCACGTTTTTGATACTGTCCTTTGACACACAGAAATTGTGATAAAGTCCGATTTGTCTGCTTTCCTTTTCTTCCTTGTGCCTTTGGTGCCGTAACCAAGAAATCATTGCCAACCAGGTGTCATGATGCGCCCCCGCTGTGTTTTATTAGAGTTTTACAGTTTTAGCTGGTATGTTTACATCTTTGATAAATTTTCAGTTATGTTTTATATATGGTGTAAGGTATAGGTCCACCTTTATTCTTTTGCACGTGGGTGTCAAGGTGTTTGAGAACCATTTGTTGGAAAGACTGTCCTCTCCCCCTCAAACGGCCTTGGCACTCTTGTCAAAAAGGAGTGACCGTATAGGAGAGGGTTTGTTTCTGGTTCTCTCCTCTTCCCTTGGTCCCTATGTCCACCTTTATGCAAGAACTACGCTGCTTTGATTCAAGAAGTGTAAGTGTTCCAATTTTGTTCTTCTCCAAAATTTTTTTGACTGTTTGAGGTCCCTCAAGATGCCATATGAATTTTTAGATAGATTTTTCTATTTCTGCCAAAAAATTGAAATTTTTGATAGAGATTGCATTGAATCTGTATATCACTTTGGATAGTATTTTAAAATCTTGACAATAATGAGTCTTATATAAATGTGGCTGTCTTTCCATTTGTGTCTTCTTCAATTTATTTTAGCAACATTTTATTTTTCAGCTTACAAGTCTTTCTTCTTTTGATGCTATTGTACATGGAACTGCTTTTTAAATTTCCTTTTTGGATTCTTCATTGTTAGTATATAGAAATGCAATTGATTTCTGCATGTTGATTTTGTGCCCTGCAACTTTGATGAATTTGTTTATTACTTGTAATAGGGGTTTTTCTGTGTGTAAAATCTTTACGGTTTTCTACATATGAGATCACATCATCAGTGGACAGGATAATTTTACTTCTTCCTTTCTGATTTGGGTGGATTTACTTTTATTTCTACATTTCTTGCCTAGTCCCTCTGGCTGGAACCTCCGATCCTCCCCCGTGTGAGGGTGGTGGAAGGGGGCATTCTTGAGCTGGTCCTGGTCCTAAAGGAAGAGCTTTCAGTCTTCACCGTTGGGTGTTACATTAGCTCTGGGTTTTCCATACACGGCCTTTCTTATATTGAGGTAGGTTTCTTTAATTCCTAGTTTATTGAGTGTTCTCTTTATCATGAAAGGATTTTGAATTTTTTTTTTTTTTTGAGACAGAGTCTCACTCTGTTGCTCAGGCTAGAGTGCCGTGGCGTCAGCCTAGCTCACAGCAACCTCAAACTCCTGGGCTCAAGTGATCCTCCTGCTTCAGCCTCCCGAGTAGCTGGGACTACAGGCATGCACCGCTATGCCCGGCTAATTTTTTCTATATATTTTTAGTTGTCTGATTAATTTCTTTCTATTTTTAGTAGAGATGGGGTCTCACTCTTGCTCAGGCTGGTCTCGAACTCCTGAGCTCAAACAATCCGCCCGCCTCGGCCTCCCAGAGTGCTAGGATTACAGGCGTGAGCCACCGCGCCCGGCCAGGATTTTGAATTTTGTGAAATGCTTTTTCTGAGTAAATTGAGATGATCGTGTGGGGTTTTTCCCTTCCTTCTGTTAATGTGGTGCATTATGTTCATTATTTACCATGTTTTATGTGTTGAACCATCCTTGCAGTCCACTTGGTCATGGTACATAATCCTTTCCGTGTGCTGCTGAGTTCGGTCTGCTGGTATTTTGGTGCAGATTTTTGCATTGACATTTATCAGGGATGTTGGTTTGTAGTTTTCTTTTCTTGCAGTGCCTTTGGCTTTGGTGTCGGGGTAATACCAGATTACAGAACGAGTTACAAAGTGCTCCCACCTCAGTGTTTTGGAAAAGTTTGAGGAGGGGTGATGTTAATTCTTCTTTAAATGTTTGGTAGAATTTAGCCATGAAACCATCCACTGTCTTCTTTGCTGGGAGGTTTTTGACTAGAGTCCATCTCCTTGCCAGCAGGTCCGGCAGGACTTTCCATCTTCCCGATTCCGTCTCAGTAGGTGGCACGTTTCTAGGAATTTGTCCTTTTCCAGTTATCCAGTTTGCCGATGTGCATCAAATAATAATTATCAATGATAAATTAATAAAGAATAAAATAATACTATTTAAAAGTATTAATCTATTTGATTACTTATTATTAACATTTTAACTGTCATGCGTGTCATCGCTATTTTTCTTCGGGGACGATTTAACCGCACTCTGACTGCTTTTTCGTTCTGGGGATGCAGTTCCCTTTAAACCTCTTATCCGTGCACCGCGCTGTCTTTAGTTCATGGGATTCACCGTGTGCATTAGTACCCAAGTCCCGTGTGCAAGAATGAGTGTCTCACAAGCACACAGGCGTGATGCTCTGTCACGGTCTGCAGAGAAGCCGGGAGGGCCTGGGGAGGGCACGTCACGTGGGTTTGTGGGGCAGCGCTCTTGTCTCCCTGCGCTGATGTTCTTATATAACGGGCTCAAAGGTACCAGGACCCTGAGCTGCTTGTTAACCGCTGCTCAGCCTCCCTGCTTGCTCTCCGAGCTGTCAGCGTCAAACGCGCTCGCACTTTCCGAGGAGCCGTTTGCTTTCCCAGCTGTTATGCCGGGCGGGACATTCCCTTCCCTTTCCTTCCCCTTCTCTTCA